>JAQIWU010001891.1:0-14220 GCA_034696445.1 Isotomiella minor
ATGATACCACGGACGATGACTAATGAATTATTGCAAGTACACACTTGTTGCTATTCATCAATTAGGTATCATTAACCTGAGTAGGGACCAGGGTGTATCCATCAATCATTAACTTGGCTTCTTGGGAATACGATCAACAAAAAAGGCAAGAAGGATGGACGGATTGATATCAATACAAGAAAAAGAAGCAGTCATGTCCGTAAATGAAGAAACAGAAAAATGGAGTTCATAATAATACACAACGTTAGCACCAATTTGGCTTGTCAGTCTGCCTAAAACACAAGCCAACAGCATACTTTATATTCGGCATGACACTGGCATTATGGACAAGAGGAGGATTGCATTGCAGACAGTAATGCTGCATGACACCGACGAAGGCATGACACACATAACATAACATAAATAACTATACGTGAGAAAGGTATGATGTAGAATGGGTGGAATTTTTTGTTCTTAGACTTGTCACAGCGTATCCGCCTTCTCATTAATTTTTCCCTTAATTTTATAAATGGACTCCCTGGAGCACGTTTATAACACACTTCCTGCCTGCCTTTCTTCTTCCTTCCACTCTTTCCTTCTTCGTGCAATAATATACCTCCGCTCTCTTCTTGCCAAACCACGTACTTCTTACAATTTTGGCAGCCATAGTCATAACAAGCATGATATGATGCTATCATCACCGGGTAATCAACTTCACTTCACCTCTCCTCCTCCTCCTTCTTTTTCCTTTTTACAAAAAGTAAAAGCCAACAACACAGTCCACCCATCCCAAACTTACTTCTTCTACGCCCACGCAACTACTCTATGCTTCTTCATCAGCCACCCACTTTTACTTCATTTCACTTCCTCACTCGATTAATCAGGACCTGCTGCTGGGTATCATGTCTCATCGCATCGTCGCTTGCTTATTAGTTCAATTTTATGGCCATCTTGTCTCCGTGTCAGCTTGAATTATTAATCAATAAGAACAGAGATGATGAACGTCTTCTCTTGTAGTCAAGAAGCATCTTTACTTGTTGGCTGAATTTAAATCACATGTTTACAAGATATCCCCTATCCTCCACCATCTATGTAATGGGGTTGCTGTGGTCGATTTGTATGCTGTAAATGTCGGTTCCATTCAGCAATATAATCAATTTTTCAGTGAGACCGTCACAATAAATAAATAAAATTTAAATTCAGTGGCATTGGTGAATACGACTTTATTGATTCCCGTTGACACACACGTGACGTGCTTTTCCTTATTTACGCTACAGGCAAAGATGATGACATTGGCCATGGCATTTCTTTACTTTGCAATTTAGACGTCAAAAACTGTCTCGTCTCAGTGCAATTGAAGGGGAGGAGTAGACACGGGAGTCAAGTGAACTTTGAGGTTCATGCATTAGCTGTCCTACAGCAGAATTTAAAATTGACAGCAGTTGCAACAAGAAAAGAAGTGGAAACCAACAAATGTAAAAAAAAACTTTACCGTCAATTGTCAAAAAGAAAAAAAAGTCTCTCTTCAGTAATGGCAACTCAGAACAGAAGTCTCTTCCCTATACATTTGCCTGTCACGCTGTTTTTGTCACCATTACGAATGCATGGTCTATGGTGCAACTAACTCCAGTGTCGCAACAAACAAAACCACAACCAATCAACCTGGATGGAAGGAGAAGGACAGTTACTTTCAATTCAAGGCAGGAATTGTTTTGTGATGCAATGGGATGCAACAAATAGACAGAAAAATAGTCGTGCGATGCCACATGACAGTAGTAGTGTGCAATAAGAGACAAGTTGGACAGGGCAATGGTGAAAGGAAGGTTTGGCAGTTGGCGACTTCAATTGAATTGGATTAGGTTGTAGTTTGGAGCATCGTCTCATGTCTTTCATATTGTCTTGCACTCTTCTACTCTAGGAAGGAAGGAAGGAAGGAAGAGAAATCAAAAGCCAAGCAGCTTTTAAAGGCACAGCAACACCAAGACAAAACTTACTTTTTTTCTCGTTTTCCTTTCTCTTTTCTCAAGTGAAGAAGACGGTGGTGGCCATGTGTTATGCTCGGTAAATACAGGACAACTTGTATGTGACAAGAACACCAGTCAGTAGACCAACGTACACAAAAAAACTCTTCTTTTGTCAAGTGCCTCTAGTAAAAAAAGTCTTCTCTCTTTGATGCCGTCGCTTAGTTTACTCTCTCAGCTTCACTTTTACTTTCGTTTGATTCCTTTAGTTTTTATTTATTTATTTATTTTATGGTTTTCACTCAGTCACTCTTTTGACTTTTTTGATTTTCACTTCACTTTCACTTTCTCTACAAAGTCTCACAAGATTTGGTAAGTCTATGCTTGTGTTTGACAAAAACTGCAGGGAAAACTACGTAATATGGCGACGTTATAGGGTAGTTGCCAAGGATGTGTGGGAGCGTTATGACTTTTTCTGAATCGAACTGTCAAAGTCAAGGTTGAAGTTAAAAGAGAAAGTAAACAAGTGAAAATAAAGTAGGAATGGGAAACAGTAGTTCCTTTGTACACCTTAATTTTTTGTTCACTACTATTTTTGCCCTCCTCTACGAGCATAAACCTTTTTAGTACAATCGGCCACTTAGATTGGTACGTGGCTCAGTAGACTTGTCTTTTATTTGTACAACACTTTATTCAGTACAAGTGGAATGGGGGTAAACTGCAACAGCAGGAATCAAATAACTTCTCTTCTCCGTCTCTATGGTGCACTAAGTGACAAAATTAGATAGTGTGGTGGGCATAGTGTGGTCCATTATTCTAGCATAGAGATAATTGTCCTTAATAAAAAGAATTAATGATGAAGTTGATTTATTTTCTACTTGCTGTTGTTCTTTTCCTACCCACTTCTCATCCTCGAATGTGATGCAGTATGGATCTCTGTATGTGACAAACTGTCTTTGTCCCTCTTATTCTGCATTATTTGTCTTACCAATTAATGAAGAGAGGCATGGTATTATTAGCTCGATTCACTTTAACACAATTTCATTCAACCTCTTCCTAGGGTTGTGAACTCATTCAACTTATCGGCTGCGTTACAAAGCCATGCTTGAAGGGAAAGAATGACTGCTTACTGCCTCTGGTTGAGGCCACGGACAAGTATTTTATTATTTCAGAAAGTCTGAAAATGAATGTCAGAGTCGACCTTTTGTGTGATACAAGCATGTGTCCCTGCTTCAACTTTTACTTTCACACACCAATTCCCATTCCTCTTTCACTTTCTACCTGGCTGTTAAAATATAGTCACACAAGACTGTAGGAGGACGATATTACTGCCGTGAATCTTTCTTTCTGCAGTGCAATTTATTTGAAATTCTTCGTCGAAGCAGCAGAAGGGTGCAGAATGGGTAAGGTAGGAAAGCAGACCCCAAGAGGGGAAAGGTGACAGTGGAAACGATTTGTTACTTTATTTTAGTTCGATTCACTTCAGATTTGTTCAACTTTCTACGTTCTACATTATTCCACTCACCTTCTCTCCTTATGACTATTGATATACGCAACAACCAAATTAATATGTAAAGTTCAATTCAGTTATTACTTGATCCCAATACCAACTTATGCAGGGTGGTGTATTCAAAAGAATTATTTCGACCGTACAATCTACAAGCCACTGACATTAACACTTGAAGCAGTCCGGAGTCCATTTCTATCATCGTTTTAGCTGTTTAATATAAAACTTTGCAAAGTCTTAGTTTCTTGCACAGAATTCTATTAAAAAAGCACAGTTTTAGTTGATATCTCCACTTTTTATGCAAAAAAAACAAATCGGTCACTGACTCTTGTCTTGTAAACAGTTTAGGGTCCAAATCAACGTTACAGACGTATTCAGTCAAAAAAAAACAGACGGATCCTCTTGACTTCCATTCCAAAACGTAATGTACAAATTACGCCACGCCTATGGTTGGACAAGATGTATAAAACACTTTGAAAAATTGAAGAAATCTCTAAGCAGAGCTCAAGAAAGTTTGCATGTAGAAACTGCACAAGACTTTCACTGTCAGTCAATGCGTGTGTGTGTGTGTATGTTTGCAAGAGCAGTAAGTTGTCAGTTCTAATTTGGTTTATGAAATGGAATGAAATTCAGATCCTTAATAAAACTTAGGAAAACTTTTCTCCTTTCCCTCTACAGAGCAATGTTTAATACTCGAGTGTGTGCGAGACCCAGTGGTAACTGTTCCAGAGCAAAAGTGAGACTGCAGCAGATTCCCTCTCGTCATACGAAAGTAGTTCCATCCACTCTCCCTTCTTCCTCACCCATTGAACTGAGCTTGTAACCAACAGACAACTGAACCAAACCAAACCAACTCAAGTCACGAATGAAACAGATTCAACTCCATGCAAAGCAACTGAAGCCCAAGTCCATGCACGTTCTTTCTTGCTTTCCATTTCCCCGTCTCTCTTTGAACCTTAAAACGATCTGAAGAAGGAGGGTGTGCGTGGTAGAAGAAAAAGATGAAGAGAGACTTTTAAAGGCAAAGGAAAACTGTAGCACTTGCATGGAGGAAAGCGACCAGCAGTCCCTCAGCTTAGAAGCCTTGTCGAGGGAAAGGAAAGGAGAGAGGGTCATGGTGATGTATTCTTAGGTTAGAGTTCTTTCAAAACTTGGAGGAAATCGCTGTTGGTTTTTTGCCGCAGGAGCAACCTAAGTTGCAGTAGCAATTTCTCCTTTGCTTTTTTATAGAGGCTAAAATACAATTAAAATGCATATTATAAATATCATGGATGTTTGTTTGAATGACCAAGGCTAGTTTACTTCCTTAAATGTAGTGTTTGATTAAGCTATTCATATCTCTATTCCTCGTTTCACTCTTCTTTGTTCATAGGTTTGTATCCATGTATGTTTCTTAAGAGAATATCTTTAGATTCAGAATCCTAGTCAACTGTTTGTAGCAACAAAGTCTAAATAACTGCAAACGTAGAATGCAACGTATCCATGACAAATTCATTTTAATATTGTCATCCAGCGCATATAAATACGGGGTGTCAAGTTAGTAGGGATACAAGGAACTAATAAATGCAACTGAAGCCCTCATCATTTGTCATTTGGAGCGAGGTCTTCTCATTTCTATGTCACAAGCTTACTTGCTTAATATCATGTGACAAAAAGTATTAAATTTATCAGATTGGAAACAAATATTAAAAGTAGAGATAGACCAAAAAGAGTGAGCAGAGGCTGGATGGACTTTCCGAATCCCAATCATGTGGATTTCTCGATTTTGGTCATGCTCTTTCTATGTGCACTGGATCGACTGGATGTGTTCGTTGTTGTTGTTGCAGTAGCTTGGGGTGGATGGGTAAAGAAATTCAAATTCAAGTTGGGTTTAGGACGACACAGATTGTTGCACAATCATTTTATTTTGTTTTTCTCGATATTACGCATAATGCCATGTAACACATTTCGTCATTCAAATCCGTATTGAATGCATGTGATACACCCACCACCCTTCCCCAAAGCTGCAGCAGGAAGCAAAATAAAGTAAAAGTGACCGCATTAATCTCGTTCTCTTTGCTCCATTGGATTCCATTCTCCATTTTCTCGGTTCGATACTGCATACTGCATTTATTGGCCTGCAAGCAACTGTTTGTTGCATCAAATGCAATATGGTTTCTCTTGCGCTGTAATAATGGTCGTCGGGGTGGAATTCTATGAAAAGAATCCCCAGCAACAATGATATAAGGCACGAAATGCATAGACGATACGTCATATTGGGAAATGAAAGCACTGGTTGGTTGGTAAGGTTAATTACTGTAAATCCTTTGTTGGCTATCCAGTCGCAAGCATTAATGACCATTTTATTTTGTTAATGAAATCAAAGCATGAAGTTTCGGGTAGGGAGAGGGACGAGCTGGACCTCAGCGGTGTATACATACCTACCTACTTTCTCCTTATACGCTTAGGCTGTTGTCACTTATTATTATTATTAGGTGTCCTTTTGTAGTGGGAGCGTAATGTAATATGCGTGACAACTGATCGACCAGCTAATCGACAAAACCCTATTAACCAACAGCACGTAGGTACAATACAATTCTAGCCAAGTAATATTAACAACGGTCAATAGCAATTTGTTACGATGACTAATTAGCTTCTAATATTAAGACCATGGCATGTAAATACAAATATCCAATACCATTTCTCATTGATTGTATACGCTATATTCTATTGTGATCTAAGCCGAAATCCCCCACCACCCCCAATGCCACCCACACTATATTTACTGAAAAAACCTGGAGTTTCCGCGTTGCGGAATGAGACAATATATATAAAAAAAACAAGCTTCGACCGACCAGTCGATATGCCGATAAAGTTCGTTTTTGATTTCGTATTTTTTTCTGTATGTTATTCCAATCGAATAGAATCAGTGTAATGCTTAACACAATACCTACCATTTTCTCCCACCACCCTCCCTTCTCTTACACTTTAACTTGTCTTATTACCAGAGTTTTGTTATGTTATCTTGTGTTGTTATGGGGATGCTTTTAAAGTTATTTGTCTTCACTTATTTTTCTCTCACATCACATCACGTCACACATAACACAACATCTCACCCCCTGTCTTCTTCCTCTTTCCCCCCTCATTTGCTCTCAGAGAGGGAGTGCAGTCGGGGTCCAGTAAACCTAAGTAAGCTCATAAAAGTGAATAAATGAATGGATGTGAGTGATGTTGCTATGTGCAAAGATCCAGAACCACGATATACTTATTTTTACTTATCAACAACATCGATGAATCTAGTTCATGAAAGCCTGTGGACACGAGAGTCCTCGCATCAGGACAAGATGAATCAATACGCAAGGCCACGGTTGGAGTGTATGCATGGTCATGATATGCGTTGGCTGTTTTGTGGAATTAGATTAGATTTCTTGTTTCTCCCAACTTTCCTTTTTTCTTTTTCCCTGGGAAATGTGCTTATGAGTGACTCATCGCTCATCCAAAAAAAGCAGAACATGGCTGTTCTTCATATTGACTAATTTTGTGACGCCACATAGGAGTCTGTTTCGGAATCCCTAAGTTACCTTCACATCTTTATGGGACAGAAGAGTTGATTTACAGTAATTTGCAACATGTCCAAATCGAGGTGAGTGTCTCAGTGTTTCTTTAGAACTTTGTGAGTAGAAAGGAAACACAAAATCTTGTTCCAAAACAATATCTTGGGTGTTTATTTGGTGAAGGTTGAGGTTGATAGGTAATTTTGATTTGTGTATTCTTCAATGTATAACTTTGTTTAACGGTTGTGTGTACTGTGCGTTGAAATGAGGAGATACGGACGTAAGCGTTCATCAATTATCTCTTCACTGGAAAATAAGGATAAAATAACAGGACATTTTTAGGTCGGCAACACAGCGTTTGTTGACTTTCAATGACCGGGTAGAAATTCGTCCAAATCTCGAAGCAACAAATAGTGAAAAAAAAATCCAACTGTACAATTTTGGCTAAACGTCCAAAAGCCAGAAAGGTCTTCAGAGGATTTTGTTTATGGTGACATGGTGACTCATACTGATGGACAGACTTTCGTTCAATTTTCAACTCTTGAGGAAGTTACTAAGAAAACATTTAACAAATGTCTACAATAGGAAGAGTGACAGTTCAAGGAACAAAATAATTCTTTTGCTCACATCATTAGACTTTTTCTCCGAATCAAATAAACGGTTCTTATAACAACCTTATCACAACTTAAATCTTATAACAAAATGCAGGAGAAACGTTTTTCAACATTGTTCATTGTTTTGACTTCATCCTCCACATCGTTGCAGGCTGCAGTTGCTGATTACTTTATCAAAGTGGAATCTGAGACTGGAGGATTAGCAGACATTTTGCGATGCGATTTGAGGATGACTTCAGTGCCGTCGGAATGTTGCTTACATTTGGAGTGGCTCAATCATTAAACATTTTTCATTCTGCAGATCTTTTGCTTTATTATTTTCCTCTTGGGAGTCGTATTGTTTTACACGACTCAGGCAAGAGATTTCCAACTTTAATGGCAAACTTAACTTGGGCTTGTTACTTGCTCCTGGTGTGGAAAACTAGTAGTCAAAGAAATGTGATACCTTTAAACATTTAAAGGGCCAGACTATATCCAGCAGGTAATGACAAAAAAAGTTAAATCGTGGTGGGTCTAGAACTACAAAAATTGCTTCGTTGCAGCAGAAGAAAGAACGATGATGTCAACTTCCAAAATAATACGTTCTTTCTCACACTCAAGACATGTCAGACACATAATAAACGGCAATTGTACGTCGACTGAAAAAAGGACACAATTCGTGAGTAGCAAATCTTGCAATGACGTTTCGAAGTCAATGTGAAATAAAATCCACATGGTAAAACCAAAGACGGCAAGCAGCAAGGGACTTAATGTTCAGGACGTGATTAGTGATTAGCGAAATACTGAGACCCTTGCTTGGATTTCCTCTTCAATCCAAAACGTCAACATTAAAGTCCAGGCAGACATAGATGACTGATTGTTGTTGTTTGTTGCTAGATACTTTACCTTGGGGCTGGGTCCGTCAGGTTGTTTTTGGGAAAGGGGAAAAAGTTGAGGAAACAACGGAAGGAAGTAACGAAATGCAGACTACGAGGAAGGAATGGTAGAGGAAAATAAGTTTAGAAATTCCCTCAAGAATTTTGTACTGTGGTTTCTAAAAGAAGCTGTTGAGGTTCAAGCTGAACGTCTCTTTCACTTGCATTTTGGAAAAGGAACTGCAGTGTCCAAATTACAAATGATGCCACATTTCTTTGTGTTATTGCATCAAAGCATTTTGTGTATTTAGTATTTAGAAATTTCAGCTGGATACTGTTTATTTGAATATTTTATCCATTTTGCATTTGAAATACTTCTGGAGGATAAGAACATCCTTCAGTTATTTAGGTGGTGCAACAGTGCATGAAGGGTACACTGTGTCTTACTGTCCTCCCTCTACTACAATTAGGTATCAAACAGGTTTATGTGAAGGCAGGAGTTACGCAATGCACACTGACTGGGCGGTTTTTCTGAAGTATTGGTAATGTTATTGCAGTTAGGTTCAAAGGAAAAGAGCGATCCCTTTCAATCCATCAAAGAGAGAAAGGTGTAGCAGCAAGCGTAAGAGAGAGAGAGAGAGGAAGTCAAAAAGCCGGCGGCATCCTTTTGCTTTCTTCAACCAATCTAACAAACAAACAAACCCACCAAAGTCCCAACCAACCAACAAGTATCATGGAATACTGAATGAGTGAAGCCAAACAGTCAGCGTGTCTAAAAAAACTGAGTGCCTGAGTGAATTGAGAAGGGAAAGTACATGAGAAAGTAAGACGAAACCACTTAGATTCGATTCGATTGAGTTTCCACCTTTCATTTTGACTTGATCTTTGTGCACTCTCAAAGTGTAGCGTCAACTGTGAGAAAAAAGAAACAAAAGGTTCATGCTCCAAGTTTAAGCACCTTTAAAGACCTAAAACAATCTGAGAGAAAGTACAAAGTATCATTTTACATTTTTATACCATACAAGTACACATTCCATTAGGTTCAATTGTATTAAACTTCACAGAGTTGGCTTGACCGTTACAACAATAATATCGATGGTATCTGTTCGTTTCAACACACTCAGGAACGTCGATTGTCATATGAGAGGAATTGCTACTTGTGAACTAATTTGTTTCATTTTATGAACAAGGGTGGGAACAATATGTGCGGGAGTGAGCAAGTGACGAATGCCAAGGCCCTCGTGTAAGCTGAAAGGTACCAAATAAAAGAAAAAGGGTTTGTTCAATGGAGTTCAAGGTTAAAATAATTTTAAATGGAATAAAGTTAGTTGACCATAAAGGAATCTTAGCAGGGGAAACGTATCATAGTTTTTATAACGCCTCATGGTTTTCAAGGGTCATTGATATGGGAGCGTTAGAGTCACCCTTTTTGGCGGGTGTAAATGCGGATGGATGCACCAAATGGAATGTCGATTGGTGAATGCCAATGTAAAACGTGGATTTGAAAAGGGGGAGAATGAATATAAAATAAAATAAAAAGTAAGTGGAGTTAGTTAGGCAGAACTGGGAGAAAGCACAAGTGAAACGAAGCAAAAATGAGGATTCAGCTGTATGTGGGATGCGTTCTTGTCTATTACCTGGTCTTTCTCATCCTAAACAAAATGACCGTGTCAGGAAGGATTGATCCTTCAACGTCCATGTCTTGTCTTCTTTTGATCCACTTAGTTTCGTTGCAAAACAGGACGGAGTTTCGTAGTTCATGAAACTTTCCTGAGCCAAGATAAGTGTGCATTGGGACTGCAGGACGAGGCACTTTGTTAAGTGAAGGACCAAAGATTGAGTACGTTTTAATGGGCGAGAGTGAAGAAGGCAATAATCAAGTTTACAATGTGTAATAAATGATAGGGAAATGAGATCCGGTCTGGTCTGATATGATGATGGTGTGTCCAATGTCCTCCCACTCATTGTTGCCGCACATCGTTAACTGCACAATCTCCCTCTTAAATACCAAGCAGCTTTCACTGCCGTTTCACTAACTGTTAATAACTTCCAGACGTCCATCCACCACTCAAACACTTCTTCTGTTCAACACAGGCTCCCTCTGCGGTAACGTCTGGCCTTCTGGCATTCGAGACATCATGAAGTTTGCCTAAAATTCAGATTCAAGCTTTTTGTCCTTCATTCACCTTCTTCAAAATGACTAAAAGAATAATTGCACCTCGCACCTAGACCGAGTAACTAGTTCCATTTCACGCACGTAGTAATTGGTAATTGCTTTCACATGACGATGCGTGTACTTGCATAAAGGAGATACAAACTTCCCTACCCACAAGGGCACATGTATGAATAAATTACAAATTGTTGTCTAGGAATGAATGGACGAATGAGGAACAAATGAGCTGCATTCTACATTTAATTAAACTTTCTAAATCTCGTAAACTTGTGCCCTGGCAGCACTGCATTTTCAGAATTCCAATGATTAGATTATCATCGGTCTCTGAATCTGCCTTTTCAGAGAGGGAATGGACTTCTTTCTTCCACCCTTTCTCCTGTCATTTGCTCAAAAACATTCAGAGGAAGGAACTGATCGTGCAAGTAGGCCTACAAATTGGAACATCGTATCGTACCATTGATCTTGTGAATGTCAAAGCATAATGCATTCATTCCATGTGCATATTAAGAAATTTGAGAGTGCGTATATGAATTCTACACTAATAAACGTGGATGAATCAATCCTCACGGCCCTTCGAATTTCTCTCCACGTATTCCTCGGTGTGGTGAAGAAAGCAAATGCAAGTCTCAGCCAGCCTATGGTTCATCAGTTCAACTGGGTACAGACAGACAGGATCGGATTGGATTGGGAAAAGTCAGCAATAAATCATTCATAGCGAAGTTGCTTTTGAGGATTTTGAACACTTTTCTTTTCTCTCGTCTTAGTCATGATAAATGAAAATGTCACAACGCTCGTTCATTCTTTCACTTACTCCTCTTTATGCAAGGGAAAGGAGGGGAAATGCACATGCAATTGCTGCAGACTTGAATGTTTTGTTGCCACTCGTGCTGCCAATGCACTTCTTTCACCGGGGACAAAGCGATGTTCGCATTTCTCCCAGAGGCTATATAGATGAATCGAACTTTCCAAGAAAGAACCATTAATAATTTGCCTACGCTTCTGGTCTGATTTCTCTCACAAAACCTCAACCTTAAAAGACAGATGGATGCTGAAAATGTTGGAGAAAGCAGGATTCCTATGATTCATAAAAGTTAATAAAATGCACAATAAATGAAATGCATCTAAAGTTTTTACTCTGGACATAAAAGACCATGCAGTTGTGCAGGCATATAAGGGAAGGTATGCTTGCCTTAGCCTCGTCACGTAAATTATTATTATGATTCAAAAAGTTTTTAATGTGCACCGGAGTAAAGGGTACTTAAAACCATACACACCTAAGAACGCAGTCAGACAAGAAACCTTTTCCAGAAGAAAGAAATTAATGCAGGCATGTTGGTTCTGTGGATACGGATCTTCCCATTTGGGTGCCATGTCTTCCATTCATGCCGACAATAAAAATAATACAAGGGGAGAGACAGATTAAAAAAGAGATAAGAACAAGAAAAAGAAAAGCCTTTTTCTTTTACAATTAAGCACTCTCTCTGCATCACTTCTCATCTCATTCCCATCCATTTTGATTTGATACCCACTTCTGCTCTCAGTTGGAAAGAAAGTTGTTTGGCTTTTTGTGAGGTGATGTGAATGTGATGTATCTAACCACATAGCTTCTTAATTTAAATCACCTGCCCGTCTCCACTCATTTCCATTCTGTCTCCTTCCTTTGTTTCGAATCGATTGCTTGTGCTCCATCCAACCTTACTTTCAAGTCCATGGGCTTGGTTGGCTTTTAGGTAGATGAGGTGACTTCAAACAAATGACTGAGGACAGGACGAAACGTTGATTGTGAATATCAAAATTTACCCTCTTTCAATCTGAACAATTCTTGTGGTTTTTTATTTCATGTGTATAGTCAATTGAAACTTTGTTGACGTTTAGGGATACCAACATTGTTTTGAACTTTACTTTATAATCTAAGTATCAACACTGAATACATACGTGGATAGACGATGGAGTTGACGATGATGCAGAAATCCTTTACTCAGATTTGTTTCTAATCTCGTCTGGAAAAAAAAGTCCTTCATTCACTATCGTTCAATAAAATATATTTTAAGTTGAGGTGCGTTTCTTCCCATTCATGCAATCAGCTCAGGACATTAAATGTATCCAATGGAAGTATTATATTCTGATGAAATTTGAAGTCCAAAGAGATCACTGGCAATAATAGTGACGGAGAAGGAGTTGTCTCCAGAAAATCTTCAGGTTTCTTCAGGGAAGATTAGTCATTCAGATAACCCTCTCTGTCTCTCTCTCTCTCTTTCCATAGTTATGCTAACTAAAGTTGAGTTGGATGGAGGAGCAATGGTAATAAGTTCTGGGGGACGAGACGAATCACTTGACTCGTGATAGTTAGTTCGTTAGTTGGTACCAACAGCTACAATTTTAGGCAAGTTTAGTTTTGGAGGAAAGGGAAAGGGGAAGAGAAGAAGAAGGAAGTGGAAATGGAAGAGTGCAAGAGCGACAATGACATACAATGACAACAACTCCCACTTGATGAATGGATTTTAGTTCTATGCCAAGTTTGGTCTTGGCCTATTATTCAAAATTGTCTTAAGAAAAGTCCTCTTGCACTCAGACAGTCCTTTGAGAAAGTTTCTCACTCAGTCACAACTTCTTCTCACGGACAGACGGGGACCAAAGCCAATCCATGTCCATACATTCATCTTCTCTACCCCCACGCATTGCGTAAGATTCGAAATAGAACTGTAACTAATTAGGCAGGAGTCCACGGGCCCATTCAGTTCACTTCTCACAATTGGGAAACACTGAAGGGCTTGGCCAGTTTAACTTCAACGTCGCCTTTATGTGGCGGAGATAACAATAAGTAATAATGATGATGCCTATGCAAATTTCGAGAGACAGGTAAAGTGGCCTGCCACCAACAAGGCAATTCCAAAAGTGGGTGCCGTTTATACAGAATGTCCCATGTGTCACTAACCATTTCTTGCTTTCGTCGCGCTGTATTAATTTATGCACCTTGTCGTATCTTTGAAGTCAACGCCATTATTTATGCTTTCGGATTTAGCAATGTTGGATTGGATAAATCTTAGGCAACACTTAGGTGCACTACAGTTCAGTTCCGAAGACAATTATTGCCTTTAAAGGGGACTAATTTAATGGTGTTTTGCACCCATGCAATAAATAACTGTCTCCATTTAACTAATGACACTATAATGGGGGTTGTTTCCGTATGTGCAGCAAGCAGTGCATCTTACCATTGCATTTCATGACATGGATGGCTGGGGTGAGCTGCAACGAGGATACTTTGGAAAACAAAAGAGTGTGATGTAAATGTAAATATGGAGGATCCTCATCAATCACGTCACTTGCTTTTCTTTCAAATCACAAAAAGGAGGAAGAAAGAGCAGGGGAGAAGGCGGCTATCATTATTACTGGCCGTATTGGTATTGATATTGACACTGGTTCAATTCACTTGATTGGGTTGACTTAACCAAATCAAATCAGAGAGTTTCAAGTTTTAGAAATTTATGGCTTTTCGTTTTAACCCAATCGCAAAATAAAACCAGTCTTTTTCTTGAATTTAACGTACTTGGATGGACCAAGCTTTCTTCACCAGAGCCAATAATGATATACCTACTGTG
>JAQIWU010001892.1:0-14207 GCA_034696445.1 Isotomiella minor
TTCATAATCACCAATTATTATTACCTGGAACGAAGTCGCAGTTATCCATTTGGTCTGTATTCCTTTCCAAAATTCCGTAACTTTCGCACATTGTGGCCGGCGACCTCCTTCTACGTCCCTTGAAATGAAACGACGGTAAATGCAGCCTTGATGCAGGTCTCGTCATCTTATCTTATCTTGGGAAAGGATTGTCATTTACCACTTAACAAAAAATGCGATGGACTACCTAATTACTTAATAGTCTTGCCAAAACTACTCCTGCCTTCGCTAATAATGTATTAGTTTGAAGCATTTAAAACATGATATGATATGATAAAGACCAAGATTGATTGATGACACACGACGAAAATAAATGATGACTTGAGAGCTGTCTTCTGTCTCTGTGTCGGTATATAGGCTGAGTGTTTATTTAGTCACTTCCCACGTTAACCAAACATTTTTTAGTACGAAAGTTAAGTCCTATTAACCAACTACTTGTTCTTGCCCCCAGCAGCAGCCGCGGCCGCCTCCGCCTCTGCAGCTTCGTCAGCCTTTGTCGTTCTGGTGTAAATCTGTTGCGAACGGTGTTTGGTTATACGACGAATCATTCCTGCACAAAAAACAAAATCAATTGATGACTCGATCTGTCTATGATGATGATGATGGACTTACCCTTTTGGAGAAGTTCATCTAACGCCTTCCTAGCCAAACTGCCCCTCACTTTTAACCTTTCAGAGACTACAGAAGGAGTGATAAGCTTGTAACTGGGAACTTCCTTCAGTAACTTGTCGTAGGTCGCCTTATCGAAGAGGACCAAGTTATTCAACTTGTCGCGAACTTTTCCTTTCGACCACTTCTACAGGAGGACAAAAGCAAACAAAAAAGGTCGTCAGTCAAGACTGAACTAAAAATGACGACGTAAAAAACCAGTACGTACCTTCTTCTTAGCCTTGCCACCTCCTCCTCCTTCCTTCTTCTTTGGAGCCGCCTTGGCAGGGGTTTTGGACGACTTCGCATCCTTCTTAGGAGCCTTGACACAGAATAATCTACATTAACCCTTGAAAATGAATTAAAAAAAGATAAGTCCTTACCATTTTGACAAATTTTATTCCTAGTCTTCTTCACTTGCACTTGCACTACTGCTGTTTCGTCGTAGTAGTCACAAATACACACAATGTGCATGCCGTGTTCGACTTCTCACATTGCCGGCGGTCGGAGAGGAAGATTGTGGAGGTGGTCATAGAGGACGCCTCACGCTGTATTCCTTTGTTCAATCCTACTCTAATTTGAGACTGATTGTCATCTCATCTCAAAATTCTCAACACTTGACTTCTCTTATTGCGACATGAACGATAATGATATGATAACAACAAAATTGATTGGTTTATAGACTGTAAGTGGTCAATCTGTAGTTGGTAAGAGGAAAAGGTCAAAAATGGTGATGAAAATCGCTTGTTTGACATTGTTGCTTTTAGTAGTGGTAGGGTCATCATGGGGCAGGCCAAGACCCAAGGAGGAAAGGGCAGGTAGACAATCATATTTTTTACTATTGTGAGTGTGAGTTGATTAGCTTTGTCTATACTGCTTTAGCACTCCAGAGGCTGGACAATATTGATGAGAGGGGTCCATACTTTGGGGGTGATGTCATTCTGCCCCCTGGACTCGACCCGAGAAATGGCCTTGTTGGAGAATTCCTAAGGTGGCCGAATCGAACTTTGATTTACACACTTGACCCAGACTTCAGTAAGTCCCTATGCTCAATCACTTTCATTCTTTCAAAAGGGATCCTCTTACATTTTAGGCCCATCGGAATTGAGGATTATCGAGGAATCAATGACCGAAATATCCGCTTTGACCTGTATTCGCTTCAAGCGAAGAGAGGCTGAGCAGGGGTACATCTTCGTTGCAAAGGGTGGCTCCGGTTCAGGGTGCTACTCATATCTTGGACGGTTGGGGTCAGTTCAGCAGTTGAATCTTGAAAGTCCTGGATGTGTTCGGAAGGGAATTGTCATTCATGAATTCATCCATGCCATTGGATTCTACCACGAACAGTCGAGAGAGGACAGAGATAATCATGTCACCATCAATTGGAGTAACATTCAAGTTGGTAAGGATGCACATAAGTTTGAAAGAATTAAATGAACAACGGGATTTGATTTTTAGGGACCGAGTTTAATTTTGTAAAAGCCTCCATGTCATTGAAGTACAACATGACTTATGACTATGGGAGTCTGATGCATTATTCCGCCTACTCCTTCGCGTCTGACCCATCCATCCCTACAATTATCCCGGTGGACCCAGATGCCCAAATTGGACAGCGTCAAGGCATGAGTGATAAAGACATTTACAAAATCAACGCCATGTACTGCCCCGACAGCAACATTGACCCTCCTTTCCCGTAAACCTCGATTCGACTTAAATTAGGATTCCTTATCGTTCATTCATTGCAAAAACGTGCAGTCATGAAATAATTATAATTGCAACAGTCAAAAATATAATTTCATACTGAATTGTTCTGTAAAATGCACACAAGTTTGACAGACCTGCAAACCCTTTAATTTACCCTTCTCTGCGACGACGATGCCTCAACTCTACAATTTGTGATGATGTGATGATAGGCTGCAAAACTGTTCGGTCTACCATCAGAAATAACCTGCCCCCTCTTCCCTTTAACTAGGTTAATAATTCTGAAGAGGATCATAACTTTGGTTATAATAATGACTGCGAACAAAGCAAACAAACAGATAACAAACCTCTGCAAGCCCAGAAGGAACTCAAGCAAATGTAACTTTAAGGAGGATCTCGCATTTTTAGAGCGGTGAAAATTATGATCAATTTATTTTTAACTGACACTTGCAATTTCTATCTCATCAGCATGAGTAATTAAATTAGTTGGCGTAAAAAATGAGTTAATTCATTCAAATTCATTCTTAATTTTATGGTGCGGCGTCTCAATTCACCTCACGTTCTTTCTCTCTGCTAAAACAGCCTCTCCTAAACATCAAAAAGCTTCTTTGACAAACATCTTGATTTCAACCCCTCATTTTCTTGCAAACCATGCCACAAAACTTTCTCAAATAATTCAGCCTGGCAGAATATAATGTTTGTCGCGAATAGTAAAAGAAGGCTTGTATTGCTTCCGTTTATTGTCCTACTGGGAATATTACATGACGAAGTACAGTGCTTGGACCTGGAATCACTAGTTTATAATTTGGACAGTTTGAGTGTTAGAGATTTTCTCAACACGGTCAACGGAGTTGTAACTGTTGGGAATAATGTCACAATACGTCTCCCTGAAGACCTACCCTTCCTTTTACAAGGTGAACCCGAGGGCCTTTATGAAGCGGACAGGAGAAGAGGTGGGTATAAATAAATCATGTCAATATTATTATGGCGTAATCAATATTGTATTTTATCACACTAGGTTTCGGGTGGGGTAAACAAGAGGAAAAACGAGATGGACTTTTATCCGTCTCCAATTTCTTTCGAGTAGGCTGTATCCTGTTCGACCTCAAGGAAATTTCTGAAACTGCAAGAAATGGCCTGTATGGCAAAAGTAGAAGGAGGCGAAGACAATATTAAATTACAGAGAATGAATGTACAAGAGATATAATTCACACAAATAAACTTTATGTAAATCGGTTTTCAGTATGCTGGGGTATTGTAATAAAGGTAATTAAATGCTGTCTTTTTAGTTTCGTTCTGTTTGCTACTTCCATGCATCGGTATCATCTTACACAGCGTAGCATAATCCAGATAATCCTTTTAGTTCGTTAATAGGATGAGGAGGTAGGCATGTGATAATTAATAATTATTGGTAATGCAACATTTGTCTGTCGAACAGATCATTATTACGTAAGATACCAAAAACTAATGATCAAATTGATGTCACACACATCTATGCAAATATGGGAAAAGTCGTATTGGTAGGTAGGTTGCAACTAGGCCTGGATCGGTGTCAAATGGTGTTTATTTAAACAGTTGGATAGAAGAATCTTTGGAGCAAAAACCAAAAAGAGGCCTAATATTTTCTACCACAGTTAAACGCACTAAATTCTCAACGGGATGAAGACATTCAACGTCGGGACGATCTGCCTTCTGCTGACACTGGTATCCCTCTGCCCCACTCTCGCTAAAAACTCTTATATTAACCATTTAATTTCTTCAGTTCTGTCTGGCAGTCGTCACTGGGAAGGATGAGCCGGTTCCAGACAACACAATCAAAATAGAAATTATGACGATGACGCAAGTCCTGCCCAAGGCCGATGTTCCCACTTCCACTCCCACATCCACCTCCACCACCAACTCCACCATGGCATCTTTCCCAGCCCGAATCCGCGAGTACATTGCTAATGGTCTGAAGAACTTTGGAGCCGCAATCCGCACCGTCCCCTCCTCCTTGTCCAATTTCTTCAGAAACGTCACAGGAGACGCTCTGAGGCCAAATCGAAATGGAACTGGAACCCCTGTCACATTGCCATCAGAGACCGTCTCAACTTCCCCACAGCCACCCTCCTCGTCCTAAAACCTGTATGGCATGGCATGATTGCTTGACTGGGTTAATAAAGTAAAGTGATGGAATTTTATGCGAATTGATATTTGATCTGTCTGCTTTCATGTGCGTTGTCGGTTGTTCATTCATTTCATGCAGTGAGCAGCATAGAGCACATTTCTTTCACACAAACTTCTTTCCATGCATCATTTTTAGAGATAAGAAATTCAGACAGAGGCAAAAGTGTTCTCATTCAGTTCTCAGAGGGAGAGGGAAACAACAGCATTATTTTGATTGATTGATTGACTTGGACGAATATTTCCAGTAAACAGTAAAGGTGAGTCATTAATTAATTACTAATTTATTTGATAACTTAAATGAATTTCATTAACATTTTCTAGTTGAGGGATGGAGGACGAGGAAGTGGACGTGAAGCCGGAGTGGGTTCTCATTCCCGGTGAAAGCCGCGTCCCTCGGATCATGTTGAGAAGAGTTGACGAGGACGACGAGGTGGAGAAGAAGAAGAGGAAGGTCGAGGTAGTGGTGCTGGAGGATAGTGGCGATGATGACACAGCACCAGCACCAACCAATGTCAAAAAGAAGAAGAGGACGAAGAGGAGGAGGAGGAAGGCAAAGGCAGTTGAGGTTGACGTAATCGATCTAGAGGATAGTGATGGCGAAGCCGAGGAAAGACAAAAGAAGAAGGCTCCCCCTGCTGTTGTGGCTTCGTCTTCAAATGCTGAGGATGATGTCGAAAGAAAGCCAGAGCAAACCATGGAGGTAGAGGTAGTGGTACTCAGTAGTGAGGACGAAGAAGAAGCTGATGTTGCTGGTACTTCGTCTCGAGGAGGAGATCAAGGATTGCCTCATTGTTGCGGACTTGAGAGGAGTTTAAAACCAGTCCCTTTGGTTTGTCAGGGAATCGAGGGTGGTTTCTGCATCATCCAAGCATACAAAAAGTACTATGCAGATCGTGAGAATAAGTAAGTCTTGTCTTGTCTGACTTTAAAATTTAGAAAGATAAATTAATAGATAAACTTTGTTTTTTGAAGGTTCATATTTTGCGAGTCGTGTTTAAATCCAGGCAAGAATATGAAGGGTTTCATAAAAGTCTCCTCAGATGACAAGAACCATCCTGGGTAAGCACAATAAGACTATGTTTTCTTTTGTTATGTGTAACAGTTTGGTTTTTGGTCTTCTAGGAAAATGGCCAAACGCTTATTTGAGCTACGTCAAAACGATAAAAGATGCCCTGAACGAACGATAGCTTGTCAATGCTGTAAGAAAACGTTTCACAATTCATGTGTATTGTTCTATGACTTGGAGAATCGATCGTAAGTCGCTTATTTATTGCATCCTTTTTATCACTTATTCAACGTTCGACTTTTCCTGGTCTTAGGTTCACTTGTGATGAATGCACCATCCTTCATAAGAAAGACACTGGAAGAAGCATCACTGCAAAAGACCTTCCTCACGTGCCATTGACGGAGTACATTGAAAGAAAGGTGTCCACCTTTTTGGAAACTAAGGGCGTACGAGAACCTGTGAGAATACGAGCAGTAGAATGCAGTAAAGAAGAGGCCAGACCTTGTAAAAACTTTAAAAGGTTTTACAGTATTGAAGACACCGTGCGATATCCCTACTGGTAAAGCCTTTGTATTTAAATGATGACACCCGTTGAACATGTCATTTTTCCAGGAACCTAATGATACTTGCGTACCAAGAAATTGACGGTGACGACGTAGCATTTTTTGGATTGACTGGTATGAAAGGGAAACAATTTTACAGCTTCGTTCAACCTTTGTTTATTTCTGTTTTTTTTCTCTACAGTTCAAGAGTATGGCGATGACAGCCCAGCACCAAATCGTCGATGCATCTACATTGCATTCCTGGACTCGGTTCAGTTTTTTAAACCCAACAATTTGAAAACCTGTGTGTACCAGGAAATTCTCTTCGCATATATGGAGCATCGAAGGGACATTGGATTCGAAAAGATTTTTATTTGGGCCTGTCCTCCCAAGGAAGGCATAGAATATTTGTTCTATTGTCACCCTGAAACGCAGAGATTTCCTACAGAAGCTAGGCTAATCGAGTGGTACACCAATTTGCTGGATGAAGCAAATAAGCGTGGCATAGTTGACAAAACTAGAAATGTACGTCAACTGCAATTTCTAACTGTCTATGAAATGATTTGGATTTGTTGTTCTTTTAGGATTTTCTGAAATACGCTATCGACGACCTAAAAATGACCAAGATGGATGAACTCCCATACTTCGAAGGAGATCATTGGCCACGAGTCATAGAAAGTGTGATTGGACCTGACCGAACCATGCTCAAAATGGAGGTGGAAGAGCAGGAAACTACTATCCCGACACCCGTATGCAAATTGGTTTACTTGGTATTTATAAACAGTGTATCATACTTATGCTTTATATAGAGGAGAGGACAACACAGAGGACGCCGTAGAGGAACTACAAAGAAAAGTAAAAAGAATCGTGTTCCGGATGTTATCCGGGAATATGCTTCGAAAATGCAGATTGACGGCGAAACAAAAAAACTCCTGGAGGAAATCCACTTACAGTCAGATGCTTTTTTTGTTGCGTGGATGGACACAAACAAACAGGTCAGCTATGGTCTCTTTTGTAATAATAGAACATACATATATAGTAACCATTCAATTTCAATTGCTTTCTGCAGGTATCCACCATACCTCAAGATTTGTCCCCATTACTCCCGGGGGTGATAAATAGAGAGTCCCTGTTGGACTTGTGCCAGATACATGGATTTGAGTTCTCAGATCTTCGAGTGGCCAAGTACGCGACGCTCGGTATAATCTGTCATACTCTTTATGGCACACGAGGCAAGGTTTGTTTCAAGTGCAGGAAGGCGACTGTGGTTTCCGGGTAAGAGAGATTGTAGTTCGATAGTGTTTGAAATGACCTAATTAATCTCTCAAATAGGTATCATTGTCTCACCTGTCGTGTATTTTTCTGCAAATTCTGCTTCAAACCTGACGCCGAATTCCATGAACACGATCTAGCAAAAACTGGCGATATCGTCAGGCTGCTTCAAGGCGTCCAAGTCGAAGTGGTAGATGTGGATGCAGATGACATAGTTAATGATGAAAACAACAACACGCAACGTGTGAGCCTACGCGACAACAGTCTTTTGAAGATGGTGGAAGCACTACACCATTCTGCAGCGTGCAAACGAAGCATCAATTGCGGTAATCAAGTTGCCACCTCGTTTGAAAAGTCTAAACGCTTTACTTTCTTTTTTCCAGTCGTTCCAAATTGCCAGAAAGGCAAATCTTTACTTCGTCAGGTACATCAGTCACTATAATTATATTCCATTAAAAATTGTTTGTCAATGTTTGTATGCATAGTTAAGGACAGATGGAAGAGTGACGACGGATGAAATTCCTCGGGTAATGGAAATACTATGTAGCCACGCTCGATTCTGCCTTCTACCACAGGAGGCGTGTCTCCTGCCTTTCTGCAAATTGGTGAAAGATGCTTACACGAAAATAGAATCAAGACTGAATGATACTCATATTTCATTGTGTACCGAGAATTTTCAGCCATAGTTTAAGCAAGTAATTTTTGATTCTATTTGGACTATTTTTCATTTGTTAATTTTTGATTTTTGTTCCTTCGAATTATGTATGATCGAAGGCTTCGGTATGATGTTGACTGAACACAGCAATCCTTCCAAATGTACTCTGCTGACTACTTTTTTATTCTATCATGGTATATGTAATTACTGCGGTATTTAGTCTTAAATCGTTTGTACGCATACTGAACTCATGGGATCATCTTGTATCAACCGTTCATTGTGACTTGAGGAATCAGCAGCAAGGTCTGACGACAGTGGAAAGGATGAGGCATGCCCATTCGCAAGGGTTCCGTTTGTTAGGGGCTTCATTTCTACCGGAGACTTGGGGCGACCATTTTGTGAGCTTGCTTCTTCTTTTCTATTTTGAGTATTGGAGAAGGGCTGGGGTCCAATAAGACTTAGAAGTACTGGAAGAAATAGGAGGCCGTGAAACAGGCCGTAGGTTATCACAACTGTAAATATCTACAAAAAAACGACAATTCCACAATCAGTTTAGACATAGTTACATTCATATATCACACTTTTAATTTCCAGTATACCTTGAAGAATGACTTGAACGCATGAGATTGAGAATTTGCCAAGAGGAGGATGGCCAAGAACGTGCTAAATCCTCCATTCAGAACCGCTGGACCAATAGTTTTGACTGCTTGTTCTGCCCTGCTTGCTCGTGATCCGTAACATGTCATGAACGCCAATGCTACATTGAAACAAAGGCTCATAAAATGAATTCAAAGGAATATGGAATAACCAAGATCTATACTTACCGATATGTGCGGCGTAGTCTGCGGGGGACAAAGAATATAAAGTCAATGAATTGTGTGATAAATTCAATTGAAAAGCTATCTTTCTTACCTACGCACAGCCCCACGGCGAGAACAATATCGATGAAAGAGATCATGTCAATAGTGAGCCCTGTGATTAAGTAAAACAAAAAACATTTAATCCATGCATAATCTAAACGCCTGGCAGTCTCAACCTACCCCAAAAGTACATCATGCCACCCACGTTGATGAGAGTGAATATGACGCACAGTCCACAGAAGAAGCAGACCCTTATATTTGCCAAGAGGAGGAAGGTTGTTCCAAGGACGCAGATGAAGGAGAACACGACGTTCTTGTAAAGCTCCTCCGTGATGAGTTCATCCGTCTCCCATGTGACCATCGCAGGGCTCCAGGGAATAATCCGTCCCCCGTTTGGGATATTGTACGTTAGGTTCACATTGGCCACAATGTCTTTCACATGGTGCATCCCAGGAATGTGTTCGTGAGCTCCGGCAAACTTACGGAAACGGAATGGCATCATTACCATCTGAAAGTACAAAATGCGACTTCTATAGACAAAAGGACTTCATGGTTTTAGGGCAAAGTACCCTAATGGGAGGAGGATCCTTTCCACAACTAAAGTTTCCTTGAAATTTAAAGAAGCCTCGGTGTTTTGAGCCTAGGGGACTGTACAAAAATTTCCCCATGTACTTTTGAAATGATGCAGGGTCCAATGGTGTATTGGGTATGTCTGCAAGTTCAAGATACGATAAGCTGTCTGCAGACAAAATATCCGTCATTGTCTTACCTGCTTGGAAATTCTTGTTGGAATAAGCCTTGAAGTCATCGTACCAATTGTCATAACTGTAGATGGCATCCGAAGATTTGAATGTGCGGGAAAAGTCGTCATAAGCTTGGAGACTTGCGGTCCAATTGACATTTTCTGCAACTATAAAAGCCGGATTGCCCATCCCTGGATAGAATGATTCCCTCTTTTGAATAAACTGGGCAAGATGGGAGTCATCCGGGAGGAACCAAATTGGATCAAACTCCTGTTTCAGGAGAAGATTCCCGTAAATACTGATCCCCAGACTTCCCAAAGTAATCAAAATGACTATGGCTTTTCCAAGAGGCTTGAATACAATTTTGGAAAATATGAATTCAAAAGCTGTTTGGAAGTAACTTTTTTGACTCCATTCGCTTGGGGTAAATTCTGACTCAGAATACTTGATCCAGGGGAAGAACCCATTTCTTCTACTCTCGAGGCGCCTTTGATCAACGGCAAAACATGCGACGAAGAATGTCGATTGTAAAAGAAATACTGCGACGATACCAATTGCAGCGTAGATGCAAAAGGACTGGAGTCCAGGCATGATCTGGAATTTTAAGAAAAAAGTAAAGTAAATCTTTCACTTTGATAAATAGACACGTACCGTAGACGCCCCCACACCAAATGCTGCAATATCAGTCAAAGACGTCACTGTGATTGATACACCTGCATGCTTGAGTGCCATTCCCATCCGCTCTGGAATACTTTGTTTGTACGGCTTGGTCAAACACGTGGGAAATAGATTTGACCAGCATTGCATTATGACAAACATGTCATCGATTCCAATGCCAAGGAGCATGAAGGGTAGGATTTTGTTCACAGGGCCGTATAGAAGGAAGCACATGGCACCAATCCCATACGCAACGATGACAGCAAAGCCCACACACGTTATGCCAGCAATCGACAAGAATGGCTGGAAGAAAGAAAACGATGCATAGGTATTGGGGCAAGGTGACACATTTCATGAGCTTTTTAGCTTACCCTTTGCTCCACCAGATTGAATCGTCCAATCATTAAAGAAATGTAAAGGAACATCACAATGAACCCAACCTGAAATTAAAGAGACGATGTTGAGGTGTCTGTCTATTGTAATTTTAAATGCATTATGTATGAATTAAGTTGAAAGTACCACAAGCATCATGCCATCTTCAAAGATGAGAGATTCAGTGATATCACCCCAACTAAAGGAGATAAAACAGTAAGTTATAAATTCAAACGATCAAAATGGGTACATGACCATCAGTAGTACCTTCGTCCATTTGCATAATACACTTGAATGCCACGAGGTAACGATCGACTTGCATTTTGCATAAGTTCAGTCCATGCTTTCTCCCATAGCCAAGTGGCTGAAAAATGTATGTACGCCATAAAGCTTTTTTTTATGGGTTGAGGTAAGGTGAAAGCACCAAGCATATTTTGTGTAACTATTTCATACCTTCGTCGGCAGTTTCTCCGGTGCTAAAGTCACTCATACCCTTGCCCAGGTCTATTTCAGTCTGATTTATTGCCAAGACCCATCGGAGCCTTATTGCTTCAGCACTTATTACTTCTCCTTTCTCATTTCGAACAATTTTCCCTCCGAGCTCAGCCGTGTAGTTGACTTTTCTCCCAAAAATTGGGCTTAATGTTGGGAAGAATAGAAAGAATGGTTCCATTAGGTAATTAATTGCTTTTCGTAAAATTGGCATAGGCTTTTTGCCATTAGCGATGTGCATTGTATTCGACCATTACCTGGTTAATTGATGGTTCATTACTCGGATAACGTCCTCCTCCGTCAAATTATAAATAAGAGATCGATTGAAAGACCACAATTCCGTTGGATTAATTTCCCAACAAGCCTCATCTAAGCTGTTGACCATTGAGCAGTATACCCCTACTGGAAGGTCAATTGAAGGGTCCCAGTCCTTTTTGGTTTCACTATTCCCATGCTGATCTGTACTTCCTTCATCAATTTCATTCTCGTTGAAGAAGTCATCATCAAAGCTATTGGAAACACTGGAGCCAACATTTTCATGATGATGATGATGGTGACTAGAATCATTCTGACCAGGATCCGCAAGTTCCACACTTTTCAGACTGGAGGAGTTGTGCTCATTTTGCTGCTGCGGGACAGAGCGCCTTCTCCGACGATAGTTGGCAGCTTCCGCGAATTTCGTGATTGGCAATCTTACAAAATTTAAATTACAAATATGGCAAGATGTTTATCATGACCCAAATCCTGGAATATTAAGAGAGATGTAAACTCACTTGAAACAAAGATCTTCCCATTTTTTTCCATTTAAAACTGATATTTTTTGTACGCGTTCGTGAATTTCAATTATCTGAAAAGGGTGAAGAAAGTTTAAGCAAGTGTTGCTTCACTTGATTCGGGTGTTTTCATAATTCAATAACCCCAGTAAACGAATGACGCATGCAATCAAAATGCTCATAATCATTTTTTAACGGGGTGACATTGGACTGCACGTATGCAATATTTGGAAGGTCTAGTGGACATTTCAATGCGCAAAGCAGGCAAAAATAATATTTGGGGGCTTCAAATAAGTGTAATAATCAATGTGTCATTGACTTTAAAAAACTTACTGCTTGCATAACCTCCGGCCGAAGGACGTTGTTATTGTCTGAAGTGAATATTGCAAAACTCTCTCGCAAGGGTGAAGGGAAATTTCGTCTTAGCCATTCTGTATCACTGGCAAACTTGGAGTCTCGTGGAATCCATAGTTTATCGGGACGATTCTCCTGAGTAAAGTTGATGAAGCCAAGGGCCAATAGTGCGGTTATGAAAAATGACCCAGCGATGAATTTGAATGGATGAGTTGCGACTGTGTATCCCCACCTTAATTAAACCGCAATCATAATTTTTGGAACAATGTTAAGAAAACTAAGAAGATCTTACTTGTAAAAGAAGGTCTCCAAAGATCCAGTAATGGTTGAACTAATTCTTTCCAGAATTGGCTGTCTTTTGGTCATTTTCCTATTTTCAGTATTATCATTTTCACCATTTCTGTTTCCTCTTCTGCAGCACCCCATTCTTGTTCAACAACTGTGACTTATCTTGTTGACTATTAGTTTTTATTCATACTAAAGTGATGAATTCTAGACGTTTGGCTTGGCTTCATCAAGACAGAGTGGAGTACAGCTTGTGCGAAGAGGAGAGAGCGTAGTTAGTGAGTCAAGTAAAAATAAGAATTATTCTTTTGTCAATTTAAGTACAATTCTATTTTATGCCGATCCAGACAATTAATAATAAATGGTGGCTGAACAGGGATAAGTCTTTGAAGTGACTAAAAGGCTAACAATGGCTTTGTAATATGTGTGAAATCACAATATTTTTTACAGTCTTACTCTACGTTTTTTACTCTTTACTACGTACAAGGGTGTGCCCTATTTCTGATACTGGTCGCTTATATTCTTATTCCGTGTTGATAAGACAATGCCTGAATTCACGCATCAGCATTATTCATTTTGCTACTGGAAGCTATATGCAGTTTTAACAAACAACGCTACAAACGAGAATTGACTGACTAGCACCTACAAATACTTTGTTTCTATTGTTCAATTCTTACAGAATTGAGTGTGATTCGAAGCATCCAAGTTCAAGTCCCAAAATGTTATTGTCAACTTATTAAAAGAAAATAGTTCCAAATTGTTAAGACATCTTTGGTTATCATTCTGATGAATAATGTGGATCTACTAGAAGTTCACACTCCACAATTTCCCAGTCTGCCATGATTTGATAGTGCACAGTCAAAGTCTCACATTTCCCGTCGTCCTGGACTGAGTTTTTCGACAATATGTGTAGGTGGATTCGTTTGTTGCAATAATTATAGGTTTAAAAACACTTTTTTGTCGTAGGACACTGACAGTCAGTAGTACATCAAACTATCTGAATATCCTTTTACAAAGCAGTAGGTATGATACAATAGACTAGACTGAACGTGCACTTTTTTTGCTGTTGCCTCTGGCCAAAATGATGCGATGTGATGCGAATTTGATTGTTGTAATACCAAACAGGCAAGGGTTGTTCAGGTGCTGATGGGCGAAACGGCGAATTGCGATTTGCAAAAGTTCATGAACTGCGTAAACATTCTTGACTTATTCTCTTCAATTATTATTGTTATTGCTCACGGGAAATCGTGTGTGTATGTATCCCGTATACGGAACGGTGACACGAGATGTTCTTTTACTTCCTTATTTATGCAGTCATTTTTAGAAAAAGTAGGTAGGCTTCTGCTGTCTATTAGTATAAACAAAATGTTTGAAGAAAGAAGAACATAGCAGAACAGGTAAAACTGGAACAGATCACGCAGGTTTTAAATCAATCTTAATTTTTGAGCAATGAACTCTATATAATGCTAAAAGGAAGCGTAGGTGTGTCTGTAAGAAACTCTTAACCAAAGTCCGTCACTCTGACTCACGTCATTTTTCGATAAACTGCTAAGAATGTTTTTTTTATCACGTAACTAAAAAAGATCTCTTCTCCTCTGAATCCAAACCTTTACTGAACAGAATCCACCACAATCCGCACATATTG
>JAQIWU010001893.1:0-14206 GCA_034696445.1 Isotomiella minor
GTTTTTATCAAAATCCAGAGTATTTCAGTCAACAAATTAAATAAGGTTTCTGCAAAAACCAAAATCACAAAGCTTGTGTCAAACAAAACATTCACAGCTGAAAAGGAAAATCCTCGACTCGAGCTTCTGGCAAATTCACAAATCATTGGAGTCCCGATCGCGTCTGAACTCTGAACCGTAAGTCCTTTATAAATATCTGCTGACGACAAGATTTAGGTTCTTATCTTGGTCATCAGGTTAAGAGAGACGTGGAGGTACTAATTTCCGTTTAAGTTGGTGTAAAAACGATGAGTATCCCTACGAGAAGAACAGAAGATTGTCACTTTACCCCAAAATGTATGAATTGTCATTATCATCGTACCACTCTGGAATTGATGACGATGAAGGGTATCACAATCCAGTTAGATATTGTAGTTAGCAGGTTCGTTTATCTCTGAAGAAAGGTCACTTTTGTCCGTGGAGAAATTGAATTGTTTATCAGCATGTTTTTTGCTGCTTCCTTATGCCGAGCTATAGGCCCACAGTGCCCCAATTTAGCAATGTGATGATACATATTATTTTTACCTGAAATGCTGAATAGATTACGTTAATTTTGTAAGTGGGACAAGTGTTCGTTCACCTAAGCATTTAGTTTAGACTTATAGATCTGGAGCATCTGCTGGAAGTGTTATTGTTATGTGCATCAATCATTATTATTAGTGTCATATGAAACTTTGTAGATTTCAATTTGGTATTTTTATTGCAGTTTTGCAAGATGCGTCTTACAACTTGTTTACTACGTCCGGTGGTGTCTGACCCTAGAAACATTGGTCCACTATCTGGGATTCGAGTGCTGGATCTCACAAGAATCCTTGCAGGGCCATTTGCCACCATGATTTTAGGAGACTTGGGAGCAGAGATTATTAAGGGTCTGCAAGTCATATGTATCCTCATTTTGCATTATCTTAGACTGGTTTTGTTGTAGTGGAGAAGCCAGGAGTAAATGGAGGAGATGATACGCGTCATTGGACACCTCCATCAACCCCTGATGGACAATCCTGCTATTTTGTTGCCATCAACAGAAACAAGAAGAGCATAGCATTGGACATGAGAAGAGGAAGATCAGTATTACACGACTTGGTTAAGAAAAGTGACATCTTAATTGAAAACTTTGTGCCTGGAACATTGGGAAAATATGAAATGGACTACGTCTTCCTAAAAGATATAAATCCAAAGCTAATTTACTGCTCCATAACGGGCTATGGCTCCACCGGTCCTTACAAAAATAGAGGGGGCTACGATGTCATCGCAGCTTCCATTGGGGGACTCCTTCACATCACCGGACCCCAAGACGGAGAGCCATGCAAGGTGGGAGTAGCAATGACGGATTTAGCAACAGGACTCTATGCCCATGGAGCCATTATGGCTGCTCTGCTGCAACGAGAAAAGGTGTCCAGCAGTCATCCACGCCTAATCAATGATAACATTGTTGTGGATTTCTTAGACTGGCACTGGTCAGCTTATTGAATGTAATTTACTCTCCACACAAGTATCCTGTCTTGTCAACCTCGCTTCAAATTATCTGAATGCTGGAATTGATGCTCAAAGGCGGGGAACTGCGCATGAGAGTATCGTTCCATACCAAGCATTTGAGACGCTGGACAATCGCTGGATTACAATTGGAACAGGTAATTAGGAATCTCATATAACGTTTGATCCCTTCATTCTTGCCTTTTAGGAAACAATGACTTGTTCTTTGAACTCTGTGACGCATTAAACCTGCCTGAACTTAAGGTGGATGAAAGATTTTCTACAAATTCCCAAAGGGTCAAGAACAGGGACGAACTTATCCGCATACTTTCAACTACATTGAAAAGTCACACTTGTGCCGAATGGTTGGAGAGATTTGAAGGTTGCAAGTTTCCCTACGGTCCTGTAAATGATATTAGACATGCTTTTGAAGATCCTCAGGTTAGGTTCTCATATTTCTCTCAAAAGAATTGTAAAGTCGGTGTGTTAATTGTATTTGTTAGGTAATTCACAACGATGTCGTCCAAACAATTGGTCAAACGCGGGTCGTGGGACCGGTGGTTCGTTACAGCTCTGGAGGAAATTACATTCGATCTCCTCCCCCACTGTTTGGAGAGCATACAAAAGAAATCCTAGATTCAGTCTTAGGTTACCCCGAAGAAGTCATTGAGAACTTGTACAAGCAATCCATAGTTCAATAAATGCAATTAATAATAATTTGATGACTTTGCTATCTGAGATATTCGTATCGCATTACACCTGTCAAAGATAACCTTGAAATTATGCAATTACCTCTAGTTTGTGGTATGTGTGGAATCGGCAGTTGGATGAAGCTTAGTTCAGCCGGTCATATAGAAAGTAATTATTGCAAATTATTGTCAACATGTCCTCTTTTCAATTCTTCGTGAATGGCGATTGGGTAATTAATTTACAAACCATAGAATATCAGTTTCCTGTGCTGTAGTTTTAGAAGAGTACTTTTTTGCAGGTTGAATTTGACGACTTCGAATTGGACTGGAGTTTGGCACATGCACTTCGAGATCGGCGTAAGTTCAATATTCATATCTGTCTCAAACGAAATATAGCTTGGAAATCTTTTATTTAGTTTGGCTCACTGGCACAAAGATTGGATGTGACGTGGGAGGCTGTGGGTCTTGTACAGTTCTGATTTCACAGTATGAAAAGTCTTCCGAGAAAACTGTGTATGCATAATTTTATGAAACGGAAATTTGACATGACAGTGATTTGATATGATGATTGTTTAGGCATTATGCCGTAAATGCGTGTATAACCCCAATTTTCAAGTTGTACGGATGTCACGTGCTGACTATCGAAGGTTTGGGGTTGTCTGGAGAAGTCATTAACATTCAGGTTGGTAAATGTAAATGACACCTTTGCTGAAATGAAAACATGAAAGGCTTTTACGATAATTTACCAAAGGATGCATTGGTGAAAGGGCATGGAATGCAGTGTGGATTCTGCACTCCAGGAATTGTCATGTCGGTTCTCGGGTTTGAGGCTGAACGGAAGCAAAAGGAGGGTGAAATGACAGTTTCAGACTTGAAGACCTCCCTTCAAGGTTCAAACAGGATGCCATTGCCATTGCGGCAAAAATAATTATTTTCTTATCTGCATATTTAAGGGAACTTGTGCAGATGCACCGGCTACAGACCCATTCTGCAAGCTTTGAAAGAATGTGGCAAGTCCTGCTCTTCATGTCCAGAGCCATGCTCTTCAGACATTGAGGACACCCGTGCCTGTAAAACCAGCATCCCAATGCTTGAAGACCCAAGAGTGGTTCGAAGCTCAGGTGACAAGCTGCGTAAAATTGAAAAACTGCTGGCAAGTCTGCAAGAATTACATTTTAAACACTTCAACGAAATGATCATGTCACAGGAGGAATTTTCCGTGGCTCGTGCAGCAAAAAGTTTGGAATTCCAATTGCCCATTGGATCCTGGTTTGTTCCTCGAAATCTGAAGAGGCTAAAATCCCTCATGGCGGAGCATCACAAGGCCGTAGTGGTGGGAGGCTGTAGCTCTCTCAAGCTTCAAAACATTCACAACCCTTCCCTTCATAGTCCAGTCAGCATCATTGACCCAAGCCAGATTGAGGAGTTGCGGAGGGTAGAGGTGACTGAGGAGGGGTTGAGGATTGGTGCAGGACTCACAATCGCTGCAATGGATCGTGCAATTGACGACACACTCAAAGTCCTTCAACCATTCCAGACAACCATTCTTAAATGTCTCAAAAGATGCGTTCACTCATACGCTTCCCCACAAATTCGGAATATTGCTGTGAGATTTCTGATACTGGATAATGAGTTGACAAACTACAATTTTCTTAAAATTAGACGGTGGGAGGGAACCTGCACAAGTATGCAGATTATTCTGATTTCCAAACGTTTTGTGAGGGATTTGGCGTTCAAGTTTCCTACCTTAAACTCTCCGGTGAGTCTACGAATCTACATAAGGGAAGGGCATTTGACATTTTTTCTTTCTATAAAGAGGATGAAGACGAGGTCAACCAGAAGATTGTGTCTCATATCACCATCCCATTTTCCAAAGAGGTATATTAGAGTATTACAGTTGCAAGTATCGGTAAATAGATGGTCAATTGCTGAGTTAGAATGAGGACGCGTGGTTCGAGAAAGTCAGCAAAAGAGTCGATTCCTCCACTGCTCTTATCAATGCTGCCATAAAGAGAGTGGGTGATGACGAGACGACTTTTACATTTGGTGGCCTTACTTTAAAACGTTTCAAAGTAACCCTAAATAAGTAAGCAAGACTTATTGTATTGTATTCATGGAACATTTATGACGATTTGTATTTTAGAAACACATTAGATATGGGCAAAGTTGAAGCCCTTGTAGCCGAGAATTTCGTAGACAATGGGTCTAACAACTTGCCAAGCATGCAACTCCTGGCCAAAAATATTGTAAGAAAGTATCTTGAGTTTTGCCATGAAGAACAACCTTCTGAAGCCAAACAGGACTTTAAGGCTACGCAATTGTTTGAAATGGTAATTGGTAATTTGATCCTCATCATCAATGTGACATTGCTTTATTCTACTTTCGAAACCCAAAGGTGTCTCAAAGCACCCCGTCCACAACTGACCTGGTCCATCACCCTGTACCCCACGCCTCTGCGTACAAGCAGGTGACAGGGGAAGCCAGGTTTTGTGACGACGTTCCCAAACTCCAAAACGAATTGGAAATGGCATTCGTCTTAAGCACTAAAGCTCACGCAAAAATTATAAAGATTAACTTTGACAAAGCGATGGAATTGGAAGGAGTTGTTGGTCATGTTTCATGCGAAGACTTGTCAGAGGACAGAAACTTATTTGGATTGGTTGAGAGAGATGAACATGTCTTTGCAAGAGGAAAGGTTCGTTAATGGGTCGAAGGGTCAAAATATTCCTTACTTTTATTATTATAGGTGACCGCGGTTGGACAAATCATCGCTGCGGTCGTAGCAAGTCATAGAAAACTGGCAAGAATGGCAGCAAAATTGGTGGAAGTTGAGTATGAAGAAATCACTCCTAAAATTTTGACAATTGAAGTAAAGATTTGAAGAATTCTATTCAATGACCAATCATTTATGTTACTTTTTTTGTATGTAGGATGCTATAGAGCACAACTCATTCTATGAAAATCATGGAATGACTTTAAAGAAGGGGAACTGTGAGAAGTCGGACGAACTTCAGGAGATTTCTAGCGAAGTGGAAATTGGAAGCCAAGAGCACTTTTACTTGGAACCACAAAGTTGTATTGCCATTCCAAAAAATGAAGATGGAGAATTGGAAATCATTTCTTCCACTCAAAATCCGACAGGAGTTCAGGTGACATTAACGAAACTAAACTAATTTCATCCACAAATTACAACAAAATTGCTTAATTAGTTTCTAGTGGCAAGGTGTCTCAATATCCCAGCAAACAGAATTGTGGTAAGGGTCAAAAGGGTCGGTGGGGGTTTTGGGGGGAAGGAAACTCGCTGCTTGATACTGGCACTGCCTGCAGCAGTGGCAGCCAAAAAGTGAGGAAGATAATTCATTTAGTTTATGAATAAATCTTGCATCGTGGTTTGTTTCAGATTTGGAAGGGCTGTCAGAGCTATATTGGACAGAACCACGGACATGCGTGCAACAGGGAAAAGACATTTCTACAAGACGAAGCAAAGCATTTCTTTCAAATCTGATGGAAAACTGGAGGGGGTCAAAATGGCTGTGTACGCCAATGCTGGAAATACTTTGGACGTCTCAATGGCCGTAAGTCAACTAGCGTGGATGGGGCACTGTGAGACAGATAGGATCCTTATATTGTTTGTTCAATAGCCAATTGAACGTATCATGCTGAACATCGACAATGCTTACAATGTGCCCAACTTCGACTTAGAGGGTTATGTGTGTAAGACAAATATTCCATCGAACACGGTCATGAGGGGAACAGGGGCGCCACAGGCAGCTTTTCTCATGGAAAATATCATGGACGCAATTGCTTCCATGCTGGGAAAAGACCCTGCTGAGGTTAGAAATGACCACTATGACTCCTTTCTATCAATTGTAAGACGTAATTCTTGAAGGTGCGAGAGGTTCAATTGTACAGCGAAGGTGACATGACCCCATACGGACAAAAACTTGATAACTGCAACGTACGAAAATGCTGGACGCAGTGTATGTCTCAGTCTGACTATTTGGAGGAAAGGACAAGGATTGCACAATTTAACATGTATGTACTCAAATTAAGTTCCACAGGTTGTCGATAATGTCTCTTCAATACTTGACAGGAAAAACAATCACAAGAAGCGAGGAATATCCATAAACCCTTGTCACTCCGGTATTGGTTACACAGTCGTGCATCTGAATCAAGGGGCAGCATTGATTCACGTCTATGTGGACGGTTCAGTCCTAATCAGCCATGGTGGAGTGGAAATTGGGCAAGGGGTTCATAGTAAAATGATTCAGGTACATGCATCTTTAAAACGCATCAATAGTGTCCCAAGTAAAAATGAATCTCTATCAGATTGCCACAAGAGAACTTGGCATTTCTGCCTCGAAAGTGAGGATCTCAGAAACTGCAACGGACAAAGTACCAAACACCACCCCTTCCTCCGCCAGTGTCACCTCTGACCTGCAAGGAATGGCCGTGGCGGTGAGTTATGCTTTGGGTTCACATAAATGCAACGCTTTACATTGCCCACTTTGTTCACAGGATGCTTGTAAACAAATAATAGAACGCCTACAGCCATACTGGATTAAGAATCCAGACGCTTTATGGGAAGACCTGGTCAATGCAGCGTACGAAGATAGAGTCAGCTTGAGTGTTACAGGCTTTTACAAAGTTCCAGATATTGGATGGGATGTCAAGACAAAAACAGGGATCCCTTGGCACTACTTCTCAACTGGAGCGGCCTGCACAATTGTGGAGCTTGACTGCTTCACCGGTCGTTTTGAGGTAATCATTATAGAGTTAAACCAAAGTGGATAAGTTCATATAAGATTGGTTGGATGGTTCGCAGATTCTAAAAACGGACATAGTCATGGACGTAGGGAGGAGTTTGAATCCTGGCGTTGACATTGGTCAAATTGAAGGAGCCTTCGTCCATGGCATTGGGCTGTTTACGATGGAAGAGGTTATCATTGACAAGGATGGAACCCTCCTTACAGACGATCCCTCCACGTACAAAATCCCGACTGCTTCAGACGTGCCACATGAATTTAACGTCACGCTACTCTCAGGATCGGAGAATAACAGGGCTGTCTGTGGTTCAAAGGTGGGTTATTACAATTACACATTCAACATTTCTCAATTGACACTGATTATTGTATAGACGGTTGGAGAGCCCCCACTCATGTTGGCCACTTCTGTCTTTTTCGCAGTGAAGGATGCCATTCGGTCTTACCGGAAATCAATTGACGTCAGTCCTGTGTTCAACATGAACTCCCCCGCAACAATTGAAGCAATTTTATTGGCATTGAATGGATAGATTTATTACATTGTTACGCTCTGGTCCAGTTAAAGCTACCAGAAATTATGACATTAGACACTTTCCTTAAAATAGAAACAAAATATTGCTCCTTGAAAACCACGTCCAGTTCTTCTCTTTGATCAAAACAACTGCAGGCGTCTTCTGAAGATGAGCAGTTGATTGTCTTTGCTGGGATGAGTGGACCACCACTAGGCAAGATTTGAATGTCGTAAAATGACAGAGTGTCTTTATTGCAAAATGGATCCACGCTCAATCCGTGCAGGCTTATATTCATTCTCAAAGTTTTGATATCCACTGTCGAAGTCTCCATGTCCAGTCCATTGTCAGAATTCTCAGGGTCCTCTGTCACTGATTCAGGTTCACTCGTGGAATTTGTGTCCGCTTCTTCAACCAAGAAAACATGGGCCACGATCGCAGTCTCATTCACTTTCGCAGATTCATCTCCAATGTTCAACTCCACTGTTCCACTTGACATTGAAGAAGGCACCCTTACCAAACGGGGATCAAAACGTACAGGTCGACTTTCCGACCTGCCAACTTTTCCAGAAGTGGTGAAACGCAGTCGAAATCCTCCATCACCCAAGCTTCTGTCCGAGAGGAATGTGACAAAGACGATGTGACTTTTGAAACTGTGGGCTTTGTGTGCTCGATGTCTACATAAGAAGATAAAATAATTACAATTAAACAACAACATTTGTATGGCATCATCTACATTATTTCACTTGGTCCCAAACTTCCATCCTCTAAGTTCAGGGGCGTGACAATGATGTAGTCACAACAGCTTTCAAACCCATCCTTCTCCAACTTTAGCGTAATTTTCGAGAGGCGTCTTTTTGACTCAATGATCCACGTGCATCGGGCATTGCTTTCGTAAGGAGTGTCTAACTTGTACTCGACTTTACCTGCGTCGCCAACCAATATGCCTCCACAACCCTCCGCTTTTAAATTGCAATTAAACATTAATGACTGGTCTGAGAATTATCTACTTGCTTACTCTGCTCGGCCACTTGAATTTCTTCAGTGGTCTCAGCCAGCTCGTGTGGACATTTGTCCCAGTTCACTGTTCCTTCTTGAGGGACTTGGGTCGGTTTAATGATCAAGATAGCAATTCCTCCAACTGCAATAAGTCTCTCACAAAATGAGAACCTATGGAATAGAAACAAGAATTTCCTAAGAGCTCTTAGATTTGCGCAATTTTAACCTTTTTTTGAGGTGAAATGCATCCTCGTCATTAGTGTAAACGGAAAGCTGCAATTCATCACTTTCGGACACATGAGGGAAGCAAATGTTAAGAGAGATAGAGGATCCATTTAGATGGGATGGATTGACCACAAAGTACTGCATCTCAACTCCCCCCACCTGAATCGATTCATTCGATGATGGTTGAACAAAATGCTTCAGCATCGTCGACTCTCCTTGCAAAGGCTTTCCAAAGTCTTCCCAGTCCACAATAAATCCTTTGCCTTTCAGTGCCTCGTCAGAATAAAAGGTGAGGAAAGCAGGGGTGGTGAAATTGTAGAATTGACCTTGTTTCAGTCTGACAAAAGAAATTAGACTTCCACACCGAAAGGCCCTAAGTATTTGTATGTACCTCGTGGTGGTGATGGTGTCATTGATGTCGATTGTTGAAACGGACACGTGGTCTAAGGTGTCGGACATCCCAGTCCTTCGAAGTTCAAGCTTAACTTTCTCCTTCGTCGATTTAATGACCCAAGTGCATCTTTCATTATTTTCATAACTTCTTTTCCACTTGTACACAATTCTCCCTCGCCTTCCGGAAACCAATCCACCACAAACATCTATAAAGATGCATGATAGAATGTTATTTCAGATTTGTGGATAATTGTTCTTACCAGTGGATACAACAGACTGAATTTCTGTATCAGTGTTCCATTCGAGATGATAGTCCTGGGAGGAGGTTCCAACCACAAGGCCCAACATTATCCCTTCGTCGCTTGCTGAAGAAACAGTATCGGCATTTCTGCAACATCTAAATTCATATAAAAATAACCTACTGCAATGCAATGACCACAGTAAACTATTCGTACCCAATATCCAAGGCAGGAGATTCGTCCAAGAGAGACACAAGACGCAAAATTGAGCCTTGTTGGTCATTGGAGCAACTACAATTTCCGGAAACATGAAGTGTCGTAGCATTATTGTAAGTCGGACTTATAACAAGGGTGGTCACTTCCTTCGAATTGCTATTTGGGTTTTGAAGAATTCCATTTGGTGATGGTGTCGGAAAGGACCCGATCAAATCAGTTGCATAAAAATGGCGATATGCAATGCCATCAACAACGTTTCCACCAATCCCTTCGTACTCTAAAATGAATCCTGAGCCTGCTCCGCTCCAGTCAGACACAAAACTTAGCAGCAACAGGGGTCCATTAAAGATGTACTTGCCTGGTTTATGGAGTCTGTAAAAATTAAGAAGCTAATGTATACTTTTGAGCTAATTGCCATCATAAATTATTTTCCCTCACTGGACATTTTTGATTGTGGGCAAATCTCCACCTATATCTATTTCAGTGACCGAAAGAAAGTCATAAAGGCCTTCTTCGAAGTTCGAGGACACTAAAGTGAGTTTAACTTTGGATCGAAGGTTCGCACGGATTGTCCACACACATCGTTCATACGCTTCATAAACTTCTACGGGTTTGTATGAGATTTTCCCTGTTTGAGAAATCAAAACGCCACCGCAGCTATCTGTACAGAACATTGTGGATGAAGTCTTTTAAAAGGGACAATGGCCTATGGATCAACACCTACCTGACTCACTCCAATAGTTGGACTCATCGGGGTACACTGAGAATTTGCTATTTGTATATAACGAACACCCTACAATGATTTACTGTTTGTACCTGATGTCTCCAACGCTTTCACCTAGATATAAAGACATAACATTTTAGCCAACTCCAGTCTATCTGAAATCAGGACTTACTTTTGCCTTCACCGTTTCCAAAAAGTTTTCAAACGACAATTTAGTTTGTCTCTGCACCTCTCGGGCTTGTTGCATCAATATTTGAGCCTCATTTTTGACATTTCTTAGCTAAAGCCATTTTGAGATTTGAGATGCAGGACACAATGCTAATTTGTTTTTATTGTTCTTTACCTCATTTCCAATTGCTGTAAGATTCAATCCTCCGATTGAAGGAATTCCTTTCGAGACTTGTCCACCAATTTGATTGATTCTTATCCAAAACAAAAGTATAGAAATGTATGATCTTTAAACATGCAAATCTTACAGTCCTCTACGGGTCCTTTCGAGAACACCCTCGCCGTTTGAGGATGAAAGGAAGACGACAATTATGGTCACATAGATAGAACTCCGCAAAAGATATCTTGAATCAGTAACAATGGGTTTCATTTTATTTGACAAAATTCAAGTCAATATTTTTACTCTTATTCTTATAAATCCCAAATACAATCTGGGTGGGTTTGGATAATGGTACTTAGGTTGGGGTACAATGAGAATACAAGCTTGAACACTTGGTAAAGATTATTGTCCATAATAATGTCTGTGCAATTCATTAATCTGGCTTCCAAGGTGGCTTTGAGACTAGTGAGAAAGTTTGAGACTAGGGATTATCTTTGCAGACTGTGTCAAACTTCCACGGCCCAGGTTCCTCTTTTGCAACCACACTTTTGTAGGTGTGAATCACAGGATCCACACTGTCATCGGGATCCACGACGGACGTGATTTGTTCCTAAAGTAAATAGGAACCATGCATTTTACTATACATCAGGATGAACAAGACAATCTAATACCTTCAAAATGCGCTGAATAGCTTTGAGGAAGCGGTACTCTTCCATGTGCCTCTCGTATGCAGACTCCCTTTCCTCTCGATAGATTTGCGCATGGTTCTCGAAAGATCGTGCCATCTCATCCCTTTGGCGTTGCAGGTCCGTCACGTGGGGACTTATCTCGCTAATACGATGGTTCAACTCGTCCTTCGCCATCATTACGGGTAGGGCATAGGTCAGTCTTGGGTCATGATCCCGGGCACTTACAAAAAGGTTTGTATATGCGCTAAGTGTCATTCGTAGCTCGTCCCGAATTCGAAGCAAAAGTAACCCACGTTCCGGTTGGTTCAGGGTGACTTGCCGAATGAGCTCGTCTGGATATAATTTAAATGTGCTCACTTAAAATTACACACTTCAAGCCTTACCAAACAATTGAGTAAAAAGTTCTCGACGGACAGTGCAGATTCCGTCAAGTCTGGCTTGTCGCAGTGATAACTGTTCATTTAGCAGGGTGCCCAAGGCTAAGACATCGGCTCTAGTGCTGCCTTCTTTCGAAATCTGTACTAGACAGCACCAGTCATGCATTTGTCATAATTTGATACTGTAAATCATACCATTTGTCGGTAGAATTTTCCATCCTCTTCAAATTCTCTTGGAGGAACAATTGCCGCAAGAATTTGATCTCTATCGATCAGACTCGAATTCACTTCTCGACAAGCCTCTCGCACCAAGTTTCGTAAGAATGGGTCATTAATGCTCGTACAACCAGCGCCTCCTTGATTGTCCTAATCCAAAGTTTAAGATAAGATTAGGATGCAGATCGAAACACAAGTAACTACCTTGAAGTCATCTTCATGAATGAGTTCCGGCTTGCCGTACTTTACCAAGTTCACAGGTTGTTGTGAGCCTGCCATCGGTCCAGCGAGCAATTAAAAAACCTTCGGACTTTTCTTATTTTATGAAAGAATGGGAATTTGATTTTGTGACGTCTACATTTTTCTTTCATAGCATTCTTTATTAAATATTCATTTACATATTTCATTCAACCGTTGCGTTGACATCTAATCGCTTCAGGATATTTCAGCAAACTTGAGGTGAGGTCATCGCACCGCAAGACAAATCGGAATTGATCTTGTCAACAACTCCTAGAAAAAGGTACTTTCCTCAGAAGAAGAAACGCGATTACCTCATCGGATAGGGTTATGAATCATAATTATGCACTTCACGACAAAGTGAGAACGACAAATGTTTGCATACAAAATTAATGAGACCTTGGGCATCGTAGCCACATATTATTCTTCCAGTCCTAGGATCATGTCTCACAGTACCCCTTAGTCGGTGTAAAAAAGAAACTTGTTGAGCTGCAAACCCATTTTTTATTGTGACACCTACTAATTAGATAGAATAGCACAGAACAATAAATAAAGCTCATCGAAGGTAAGAGATGCGGGTTATTAAAAAATAAGCATCCAACCCAAGTGATCAAGAGTACTTTTTCTTTGCATCGATGTATCATTGTTGTGTTGGATGATTAGGCTTTCTTATAATAATTGTAGTAAGACTGATAAAAACAAAACAAGCACGTTTGTTAGTTTGCAGCTCATTGCTTGCTATAATGAAGATTATCAAATTGAACATGTACACAGTCGCATTATCGTCCGCATGCAAAACTGGTATGCTGTCCTATCTATCTTCCTCTCCTAAAGCATACATTTTTAGTACACTGATGAAACCAGTTTGTTGCCAATCAAGCAAGCAACAATACAAATCGTCCGACTATCTAAAGCCAAACCAACCATTTTCCCTCGCAGCTTCGCGTCTTCTCTTAAGAGAAATGCAGAGATGTTTTTGATTCTTAATAATAGTCTTCGTTGGTCATCCACTCACTTAAGAGACACTATCTCATAAGTCTCAACAACACAATTAAATTCACCTGCTCGGTCATAACAAGCGATTTATGGTTGAAAAGTAAAATTTGCAACAAAAGATAGAAAAGCTTCATTCAATTCAAATCACATCATCATCATCCACCCTCCTGGCCCTTCACTCACGCTTTCATCCCATTTATTCTGCATTGAAATTTTACAAAAACTCGCTACAGCTATAAAGCAAACTAAAATACAATAGCTAATGATCCATCAAATTGCGTCACAGAACAGTCACAAAATAACCATTGAATGGAAAAGATCCATTCATTTGAGTTTATTTTATAGTACTCTTAAATATACCACACACCTGTGCAGAACCAATTATTATAACATTCCCCAACTTAAATTACTGTGACTAAAGATATTTAAATCCGGAGAATACTTTATTAATTTGTCTGGCAGCATTTAAATTATTATGTGATACAAAGTGACGTGATGTGAGTGTCATCTTGTAAGGAAAGATTTTGTTATTCCTTCATTTCATGGAATGTGTAGAAGTACGACGCCCACACATTGTTGAGCTGTTGTTTTTTGTACGTCTACTTGATATGCTGTTTGCATGCGGATACATGCATTATGCAAAGCAGTTGTTGGTGGTAGGTATTTGATATCAATCAGGAAAGCAATTAAGCTCAAAGCTCAAAAGTTGCTTTGACGCATATGCGGTGTAGAATTATGGTCTATTGTTGTGAACTGTAAAAAGCCTATTACTGTTTCCTTTGTTGCATTCTTATGCGATTCACGGGAACATTCCTATGCACAAGTGTCAAGTGTTGACCATAAGTTCGAGCTCAATCCAGCAGTGCTGCAAAATGAGACTTCTCAACCTTTCTATAGCGGTCCTTCTACTGGGGGTAGCAGTCGTAGAAAGTGCTCTTCCACCAAGAAGCGACCGTGACCATAATAATACAAGTCTAAAAGGTCAAGGCGTGAGCTTGCAGGATGTGCTTCAGGGGACTTTTGCACACACAGGGTTCAGAGGGGTTTGGATCCCTGGCTCAGGTTGGAATTAGTAATTGTAATCCAACTAGTACTGA
>JAQIWU010001894.1:0-14194 GCA_034696445.1 Isotomiella minor
GGTTAGCAATGTTCTTTAAGGGAAATGGTTTCCCTTCATTGTGATACTCAACTAAAGTGAGCCGTTCTTACACAACAGCTTTACTTTTTAATCTCTCGTGTTTAAGATGACGTACGTACAGGTGAATTTATGGACAGTAGTAGGCACTTTCTTGACTAGACTTTGATGAAGGAACTAAAGCGAGGGTATTTGACTTGACAGGCAGTAAGCAATGCGAATTTTTCATTCAATTCGAGTACGACAGTCATTCTTCTTCCAAAAAAACTGAATTTAAATTCAAGTCAAGCTGTGACAATTTCTAAATTCCGTCTGTTAGTAGGCTCTGAATCTGACAGAACTTGTGTCTTGACTTCATCGAATCAATATAGTCTCTGTGAAATTATGACTGATGTCAAACGTTAAAAATTCTTGAGCAATAATCTTATATCTATCTTCTTGTCACCGGTCATACATAATGGCCGATGATGATGACGACAACGCCAGAACAGAGCTTCAAGGTCTCATATTTGAGTCTCATGTGGTAGCACTCGAGGCTTTCCTTAAAAAAGGAGAAAGTGAAACGATACTTGTCACCTGAAGTACAATTTTTACTACAATTAATATGATTTTAATATAAAAAAAAGTCCAAAAGATAGACAAGAAAGACATGAAGGTTTCTCCTTAGAGGAAATGACTATATGTGCTGTGTGCTAGTGCTATGAAATGAACGAACATGCCAATTCTCTTTTGGGAACACTATAAAAAAAAGTGCATACCATAACGAAAAAAAGAAAGACAGACCGGAAATCAATAATCAAATCAGAGTTAAATCTTGTCCCGGTTAAACACAATGTCCCCTCAAAGGTCTCTGTCATTTCCATTGTGTACTTTCCCACCCCAGCCAAAATCCCATCCAACGCAACAAGTTTTCATAATCAAAATCAGGCTTGTCCAATCTTCTATAAACTTTGTGAAGGTGTGGTGAAGGGAAACAGAGCAGACTAGACTATGCAATTGCAATAATGACTGAAAAAATAATAAGTGTCGTGTGGCCTGAAGTCAAAGTCATTCAGATTGCATTAATATAAAAAATAAAACGAGAATTAGCCAGAAACGTGAGGGAAAAAAATTAATCTTAGGCACACCCTTTAATTTAGAGAGACGTACCCTGGTTGACGTTTGAGTTGTTACACTAATTAGTTAGAAATAGAGTTTAGAGCACTGTCAAGTTAAGTTAGTTATAATTAGTTTGTAAAGTAATTAAAAAATTAAAGGCTAGAACTTTGGATGTGCGAGAGAAGGGGTGTGTTGTTCGGGGGAGGGGGGGGTCGCAAAATGAAGGAGGGTTAGATATAATTTAAGCCCTGGTGTCTATCTCTCTTTCTTCCTACTTCCCACCATACCACCCCCACCTCCTCCTCCTTCCTTCCTTCGCCTTCCACACAACAGTTCTTATGAGTTGGCTAGATAGGTTAGACTTAGTCCTTACATTTAGAATGTTTAAGTCTAGGTTAGGTTGAGTAGCTAATGTTATTCTAGCAGTAAAAAATATATCTAAGTAAAGTTTAAGTATAAACCCACAAACACGACGACGACGAAGACAAAGACAACGACAGCTCCAAAAAAGAGACTCGAGTATATGTTGACGACAAGAGAGAGAGAGAGAGAGAAGATAAGGTGACATGACATACTTTTAGGTGTTGTAGTCTATACCTCTATAATAATATGTAAACGTAGTTGTTGATATACTGTTTGAAATTTTGTACACGTGTACGTGGTATTTTAGTACTCTTGTTAATCCTTTGATTATATCGTCTTCTTATACGCCCTTCTTCTTATTCTTCTTCTATTGTAATGCTGTGTTGTAGTCAATTTTTGCTTTTTTCCTTCTTACAAAAAAAAATAAAATAAAGGCTCATCGTTGTTTGTGGTTAATAAATACAAGGATTGTCTTGTCATAAATACATTTATTTCTTGACTGCATCATCATCATCATCATTAGTTGTTGGTTATCATTTCATCTCAACGTGCCTCATCTTGGTCGACAGAATCTTGTTCAGCTGAGTGGCGTAGTGCTCCTGCTGTCACCTGTTCTAAAAGATCCTGGATTAATTGCCCTTTTTATTATTTGTGAGGATGAACTCCATGAAATTGGCGAGGACCTTGTCAGGATGCTCACTCTGCCTTCGGGGATTTACAAGGAAGTACACTGGCCTTTCGGTTGGTCAACAATTCCAAAGATTTTTCCTTCTTTCTGAAGAGGTTTTAAACACTTGTCATTTTTCCCATCCTATCAGAAACGTCCACAACAGTGCTCTTACCTAAGCACGGGGAACCTGAAGGTCGTTGCCAAAAGTAGGATCGCCACCACCACCACAGCAGATGCCTCAAATTTAGTAAAGACTGCATCTCGTCTGGACGAGGACGAGACCGTTGAAAACGAGTATAACCGAATGAGGAGGTAAGAAAGTAAAATAATAAAACTCATGTTCAGTCTCTACAGATTAACTATTTTCCACAGTTGTAATGATTCAGTAGCCACTACTTCTACGTCAAGATCCGTCGGAAAACAATTCAAAACAGAGGGGTCCCTTCGACATTGGAATAAACTGTGCGAGGTAAAGACCATGTAACTTTTGCATCAATAAAGCCACGTCACTAATTGTGCTATTGCAGAAGTATCCGGAGATTACAGAATTCAATGAGCAGGAGGTAGTCAGGTTCTTGGAAACAATGTCCTTGTATGGAATCAATAGTGACGCCGCTGCCGAGGTAAAGGAATCGTCATCTCTGTTGAATTCAATTGAATGCTTATGGCATTATTTTTCAGATGATTTTGAAGTATCCCCCACTCCTAACCACTCCAAGAAGGAAGATTGAAGAAATAATATCCACTCTTAGGATCTGCGGATTCAAATCAGAACACAGACAGAAATTGCTCCGGAAGTTCCCTCGGGTATTCGACTTGGATAAGTTAGAAATTGCGGACCGAATTGGATTTCTACGAACATACTTTGAAAATGCTCAAGAAGCCTTAAAAGCAGTGTTGAATAGTGTGGAAGCCTTGGTGGAAGCGGAATATGTGGTCAAACAGAAACTTCATTTTCTAATAATTGAAATGGCCCACTACACTTCATCAATCAAAAATTGTGCCGTGCTGTCCTACCCATACAAACACATTAAGTTGCGTCACGATTTCCTCATAAAATCCGGACTGTTTTACCCAATTCCATACCGCAAGCTGATTAAAATCCAGGAAAAAGAAAAGGCATCCAAGGCCCAGAGGCCCAAGTATTTTAAACCAGACGTCGTTGTTTGTACAAGTGATGAGGAATTTCTTAGCAAGTGCACCGGCGATGCTTTCACTGCCAACGACCTTGCAGCATTCGAAGAGATTTTCAGTGATGGGAGTGGTTTCGAGGAATACGACATCCTAGAAGAAGACAAAGATGACGTCTCTTCCGACGAGGAAGACGAAGAGGGGAGTACCACTGTACGGAAGAGAATCGGGACGAATGCGTCTGTAATTATTAATTCCGTTGGGTTCAGTACCGAAGGAGAGGCCGTGGAGTTCTATTTCTAGATCTGCTTAGCCACCTTTATATGAAATTGTGTCGTATTTGCATTTTTTGACCCTGACATCGACATGTAATAAACAACAAGTAACAAGTCTTTGTTCAACCAAAGAATCATGCTTATTACTGTGTGCGGGTCTTAAACCCCTACCCCCCACGTTCAGAACCCTTACCTTATAACCCCCTACGGTTCACAATGGTAAGGAAGGGAAGAACGTGGAGTAGCTGGCATAGTACCTGAGCTAAGTAAACTATAATAAGCGTGAGATGGATAAAAATCTGAAAGACTAGGAAGTAATGACATACTTGAAACACTAACCGTGAGTACTTGCATAACCTCAGAATAATATGGAAACCTAATAAATTGCTCCAGTATTCATCTCTCCAAACTCAAATCCAATTAAAACGAAAAACTGAAATCATTGGATTTCAAGAAATAACAGGTTTAATAAATAAAGTAATAAGTCAAATACAAATGAGTCTGATTCAGTCTCATTCTTCATGCTTGTTATTCTTTTAGTATATTTCAAGTTCCATAGACTGAATCGGTGAAAGAATAGGGATAATAGAAGTAAATGGCTTGGCAACCTAATTCTTCAGTTCAGAACATAACTTGACCACGGAAATAGTGTTGTAAATTCTTGTTTCCTTGAACACCCAGTCGGACATGGTACTTATCTTTGATTTCTTTAAAGTAGCGCTGGTCTCGAAGTTTCCTTCAAGTCAAGATTCAAATTAGTTAAATTAAATTACAAAGTAGTCGAACAGACTTACATTTGGGCCATTTGTAGTCCCGTTTCACCATATCCGAGGGCTTTATATTGAGAAAGGATCTTGTGCTTCTTGGCTTTCTTCAATTCAACCATTGACCGAGAGCCAGGGCGCACATATTGCCTGCAATGCGATATATTAAATGCTTCAGATATTTACTCTGATTTTCTGATATGCCTTTTCTCCGTACCTGTAGTACACTTTCAATGCCCTGTGTCCCAACGTCATTCCAGAAGGGAGCACTAGTTCCATTTGTTCGTTGTACTGTAGAACGACGGGTTGGTAGGGTTCATCCACGCTCGTCTGGATGCAATCAGCAGGATAACTTGAACTATAGTCATAGTAATCGCTGTATTCAAACGCAGTTTCGGCATCATGAAGCATCTTGCAGTGCCCTTTGTCCCTCATGTGTTGCTGAACGTTTAAGAAATAAATGTACTTTAGTTCGCCCTTCTGTCACTATTTACGAGTTATAAAGAGCTCACCTGCACAGCTTGTACTTCGTAAAATGACCTTCCCTTCTCATTACACCAGAGACAAATCATTCCTTCTCCAACTTTACTTCCCAAGTATTCCAACAACCCTTCAATGTTGACGCAATACTCCACGTCGGGAATGAAGAATGAGTGATGCAAACTCATATGTTCCAAATTAGCATGCACGCTTCGAAAATCTTCCGAACAGAAAAGACATGAGGTTACAGGGATAGGATCTCCTTGTATCTCTTCCCACGAGTCATCATCGTCATCGGATAATTCCTCCACGAATTTCCCAACTTTCTGTCCTTTTCCTGGAAACTTTGATACAGCCGGTGGACTCTAAGTGTATGATGGAGAAAGTGGGGTGACCTTCATCAACAACTGTCAAGTCTAAATGTCGTGAAATATTACCTTCTGTCCAGAACTCGAAGAAGGTAGCACACCTTTCCCAGGCGACGAGGACAATTTACCATTGTCGTCGTGGAGGCTGCACTTTTTCTTCATTCCAACCGACAGGTCTACATCCCCCTCTCCCTCCCCTCCCACTTTCCCCGTATCCTTCTTACTGCATTCTTTTACCATCAAGGAATGCTTTTTTGAAGCAATGTGACTCTGAAAAGCCTTGTCATTGCCAAACGTCTTCTTGCAGACATGGCAGTACTGTCCCAAAAATAAAAACATATTTTGTAGTCGAAATATGCAAATGCCAGCGACGTCCTAGTACCTGTGAAGTATCCTTGTTCGCTTCCGCCAATTGTCGTTCCTGTAAAGCCAGTCTCTCAGCAAAGTTTTCGGCAGTCACGGGAGGAAGGTTCACCATTTTCCGCTTGAGGTTGTACCTGTGCCATTCTGAGGACTTGTAATGGTCCCTTTGCAAGTCCGCATCCTTGAACCCCACACGACACGTGATGCAGGTCAGGAGGCCGCTGATGGAGCTTTCAGAACCTTGGATTGAAATGACAATATTTAACAAAAAAATACCACAAACATCGTCGCTATGCCCACCTGCAGGGGTTAACGTGGCCATTCTTTATGCGGGAAGGGGTGGGGACTTTTCCAAGACAAAATGGACCTCTTTTGAAATCCTTCAGATCCTTGAACAATATTTTTTCAAAGTACGATGATCAAGAAACAAAGGATCGATGTGGCGATCGTTTCACGACAGCTGACTGACGTGAGGCACGTGTATGGGTATCTTTGCTTGCCCCCTTTTTGATTCCCAAATGCGGCACCGACACCAGCAAAAGCAGTGGAGTCAAATAAATTAACAACACCGACCAAAGTAATCATTTGGAAAAGGAGGGACTTGTTTGTTTGTCCGCGTGTAAAGACAGGAGAAAGAGGGCCCTGCTTGCCTTTGTCAATATCATCGACACCTTTTAAGATGTCCACCACCGAAATCCAGTACTCGGAAAAGTATTTTGATGGCACGTTTGAGTACAGGTTCGTTTTGCGAAGAACCTTTAAATTGTCAGAAATTTTGTCATGGTTCCCTTTAGGCATGTGATTTTACCTCCGGACATTGCCAGGATTGTCCCAAGAACGCACCTCATGACAGAGACGGAGTGGCGGAACCTGGGCGTCCAACAGGTAACTTGACCCATCTCTTTTCATTTCATTTGTGACATCATCTTAACTTTATTGTTACAGTCCCCGGGATGGGTCCATTACAGTCACCACATGCCAGGTACACAGTTGAGAAGGAATTTTAATTGTCCACATTTGTCATTCTTTTTGTCTTTTAGAGCCCCACGTCCTCCTTTTTCGAAGACCCCTTCCACCGGCAAATGGTACTGTCGCCAACACCGACGTCCACTCAACTACAACGTCCATGGTCACGACCATTGCCGCCGTAAATCATGTTGTCCTACCAAACTAGTTTTGATCAAAGAAGACGACTGCAAATCGTACAGTCTCAAGAAAAGAACTCGTCCATGTGAGAAGACGATGCCATTGAAGATGTGAAAAAGTCTAATGTTATGATATTGGGGATATATTGTATATTTGTAAATTGTCTACATCATACGTCCAAGCTATTTGTGATAAGACAAGAGTTTTATGTAATTTTTTTAAGTCCAAGCATTTGGTAATGCAATAAATGATGTCCTTATTCCTTATCTCCAGTTTTTTGTGATCAATCATAATAAGCAATTTTTGAAGGGACTGGCCAATCCGTTTGATGGGTCAAAATGACGGGTGGTATCTTCCAAAAGTAGTCAAGATGCTCTCGAAGGCTTCGAAGCTGAATCTTTCGTTTGGCATTCTGTAATTGTAGTCAAGTCATTTATAGTACTGAGGTGAATGATGGTAGAAATGCCTCTAACCTTTTGCATGACGTAGGTTATCATTGGAGGCTTGGGGAGAATGGTGGAGATGACATCCTCCCTTTCCTGTTTGAGCTCCTCGTATATCTTCTTGGCAAGGTCGGCCTCACTCTTACTCTTGTGGTGGGGGTGGTGCCCGTGATGATGATGGTGGTGATGATGATGCGACTTGTGTTTGTGCTTTGAGGAAGACGAGCTGGTAGGGGAGGGTGGAGGAGGAGGAGGTTTCTAGATGTACAAAAAGTGTCAAACGATGAGGGACATCTTCATTAATTAACATGAGGGTCTTACCAACGTCGGCAGTTTGTTCAGTGCAATTGTGGATATAATTGCTTGCTTTGTAAACTTGAAGAGTCGCTCCCTGAATTTCCCTTTATGAAAAATGATTCAAAAGTTTGGTATGAAAATTATGACTGGGACAATGAAAAAGACACGAATTACCACGTGGTACGTCCTTTTGTGTCATCGAGAGGTCCCCTTCAGCTTTCTCCCCCTTCCATCCATTGTCCATCACACGCTGCACAAAAGAAAGTAAAAAAAGACACGATAATCATTGCATGATTGATTGATGACACAAAGCTTTGTGATTGATAAGCATAAAAGCATTCTTCATGTGCATAAGAGAAGGGGCATGCTGAGACGAGAGGACTTGACTTGGCATTCGCACTACGAGTTAAAAAAACGTAAACATCTCAACACATGGATCAAACGATTTGAAAAGGATTTTTTTAACTAAAAAGCGTCATTCCTTCAATTTGCGTTGGTTATCAATTTGGTTTGGTGCCAACTGTAAGTACAATAACAAAAATAGTACAGAGATCCATACCTCTGGAATTGGGAAGAGTCCAATAACGGCTGATTTGACGGTTTTGAAAAATATTTGATCTCGAGCAGTGATCCCTTTCCCTGGATGGTACTCAAGTTTCCAACCGTAGCCTGTCGCCTCAAACTGGTCTGCTAGTTTCCTCATCAAGTTGGTCAGTCCGTCTTCGGGGCCCTGAGGGAGAGGAGTACAAACAAATTTTGAACAGGAAGAGGTAAGAATAATAATAACGAACTTCAAGAACGTGAAGGTAGTGACTAGGGTACACCAAGAACACCCCGGTCAGTGGGGGTTCAGAGCTCATTTTGTTGATGTCATCTACAACGTCTTTGGTCCATTCGATGAGATGGTCAAAGTCCTCTTCTTCCTCTTTGTGAGACCCCACAAGGACAAGGCGATAGAGCCGAAGTTCCTACAAAATAGCATCTAAAATAATAAGAGAGAGAGACTTGGGATGCTTGTAAAGTACCACAACGGAAGTCATGAACTCTGCGGACTCCAGCACTTCATTTATGTCTTCAGTGATTTGACGTGCATCCTTCTCTGCCTGCCTCATCCGCTCCCTCTCCACCGTCCTCACCTTCCCGTAAATCTTTTCAAACTGTTGGGCCTTCAAGGCTGCCCATCGGGCTTTCCTCCCTTCCCCGTCCTCCTCCTCCTCCTCCTCAGCCTCCCTCGTCATGAAAGAGGGTTCCGTGGGTGGGATTAGGGTGTCAATGTCAGCATCTCGATTTTTCCCTACCTACAAAAAGCCAATAATGCATCCTATCCTCAGACAACCTCAACAAGGCTTACTTACTAGTTTTTTCAAGTCCATTTTTGAGTAGATTGGTTTTGTTGTACGAGGGTAGATCTCGTGGAACCCTGCTGCAGTTCCATACTTGAGTGTTTGATGAGTCATTTTTGGTAAGGGTCCCTCGTCGAAGAACATGCCGTCGTCGTCGTCATCATCGTCATCATCATCAGCGTCTTCTTTGTCAGCATCCTGGGGTGTGTCGCTGTCATCGTCGTCGTCTGACGAGTCGTCATCATCCTGATCCACATCATCCTCCTGAGTCACAATCTTGTCCTTATCTCCAGTTGACTTAGAACTGGCCATGTCCGTCCCCTCGTACCTACTTGGCTACTTAGCTTATATTATAAAAGCAGGTTCTCCAAAATTCAAGTACTAAATATTAATTTGTGTGTATTTATTTATTTATAGAAGCGGTCGACTGTGTCCCCTTTGGACGATATTGTTATTGATTTAACAAACCTGGGATTGCCCACGAAAACGTAACCAGGATACCATACGTACATAAGGCCTTCAGTCAATCAAGTTAGTTCACTATTCCACGGTCACCAATCACACCTATTCCTTCCACCATGTTCCCCTTCAAACGGTTTGTCCAAGGCCCCAGCCTTCACGAGGAATCCATTGCGGCTATTTCACTCTCCACTACACCTCAGCCTGAAAATCCATTGAGTGGAGAAGAAGCAAGACGAGCGTATGAAGAAATCATTGCATCTTCGGAAATGACCACGACTTGTCGAGGAGGGGAGAAGGCAGATGAGAATAGAGCGGAATTAAAGGCATCTGCATCTGTCGAAATGGCCAGCATGTCTGTGAAGAAGCTGTCTTTGAATCAGTTGATGAGATTGTGCGAGTCCAATTCACAAACAGAGTTAGATGAGTATCTCCAATGCTATGGATGGAAAGCTGAAGAATTTGACATAAACGAGCAAGATTCCTTCGACTGGACACTGCTGATGTGTGCCGCATGTGCTGGAGCAACCGACTGTGTGCGACTACTGCTGTCCTTTGGTGCCTCTACTTTCCTCCGCGACAAGAAAGGCCTGAGTGCTAAGGATTTGTGTGTGAAGAAAGGCCGAAAGGATGTTCTTGAAATACTAGAAGAGTGGGAGATTAGTGGACCCCAGGAGGAGACCGCGATGTCACCACAACAACCGGCAGCTCCTTTCTACTGTGACGCGTGCGATGCAACTTTTTCTAATCAAAAGTCTCACATAAAATCAATTGCACACCTATTGGAAGCTGGCGAATTCAAAAATGTGGAAGGGAAGACTCACTACGGTATCCCTGAAAGCAATGTTGGATTTCAACTGATGTTAAAGGGTGGATGGGACAAGGAGCTCGGACTAGGGAAGGAAGGGTTGGGGCAGAAATTCCCTGTTAAAACCGTTTTGAAGAGGAACAGGAAAGGAATAGGCAATGATCAAGACAAGAAGGCTGCAAAAATCACTCATTTTGGTCCATTTGATCCAGCAGCTATAGAGGGTCCTCGGAAGAGGGTGGAGAATCCTGCAACTTTGGAAAAACGAGCAGAAGAGAAAAGACGGAAACGAGAGCGAAGGAAGGAGGCCCATCTTAGAAAGGAGCTAAGCTCGTTGTAAATGGTCATGGAGCGCAACGTTTGGAGCAGTAGATTGGGATTTCCGGCCTCCACATCCCACATTGTTACACATATCACGGACCTGGAGGAAGTGGGAGACGAAATTCTGAAAGACCGACAAACAATCATTGATTACGACAGAAAAAGAAATGCCAACCGTGAATCTCTTCGGCATCTCCGGGGGGACGAGAGTGCCAATAAAACCTGGATTGCTATGGGGAACTCATTCTTTAAGTTAGAGACGACTGCCGTTGCTGACATTATTCGAAAAGGTGGTACATACTCATTTTGCAAGCACCCACATTAAAAAGCATAATAATGTTTTTGTTTGTAACCTAGACCAAACAAAATTGGACGGGTCAATCAACAAGCTTCGAGACGATTTGAAAAAGAAAGTGGACAAAGTGCGAGATCTGGATGCAAAGCCGTCATTGAAGGGATTTCAGTTAAATCCATTAAGCCAAGAGGAGCTGCATCTGACTTCAGGGTCCTTTTAGTTTCATGATAATTCTAATCATGTCATATGGAACGATCTCTGTTTTATGCCGTTTAGGCTTTAATAAAGTTGGAAGGTCACTCACTCACTTAATGCAATGCCTCTCCTTTATAATAGCACCTGTTGTCGTTGTCACATTTTCATCGATCATCGTCATCCTCATTAATTATTCAGTCAACACAAGAGCCTGACGTAGGATAGATGAATGACACGTGTAACAAGAACGATGACGGGCTGTTCGTTAGCATGACAATGCATTGGGAATCGTCTCACTTTTCTCTTCACACAGTTGTTTTGCAACACATGACTTAGCAGCACCGCAACCCTATTTACAACAACATTGTGATCATTATTTATCGAATTTTAATTAATTATTCAGGGGTTTTGGAAGTTGTTAAGGCAAACAAACGGGTAGTGGAAAAAGAAGACCATCCATGGTTGCCATGGCCTTTTAAAAGGTAGGTATATTCGTGAGTGTCATTTTTCCAAAAGTAGTATTTGATTGACAATTGACTGTAATTCCAGCAGGGAACCATCAAGTAGTGAGATGCAGTTGTTCCAGGGCCTACATAGAGACCTTTGAAAATGAGGGAAGAGGAATTTCGTCACCAACAACCGCGTTTGACACCCGGAGGGAGACGACGATGATCGGGTTCAAGAAGATGCCTCTTTGGACCTTGGGTCTCTTGTGGCTTTCCTCATTCCCTTTTGCAAGTCCATCACTGGGGGGAGGGACAAATTTTTTCACTGACTTGAGAGAAGAGACTGTCAGAAAACCGGAGGATACTTGTTTTTGTACGGTAGGTGTCCACGGATGATATGATAAGTTGACTGGGGCGTTGTTGGCTAAGATTTGTTGTGCTTGTTTTTTTTTTAGCTCAAGGGTACAATTGACGACTGTGCGTGCCACATTGAAGACGTCGATAAGTTCAACAACTTGAAAGTATTTCCAAGGCTCAACTCCCTTTTAGTCAAGGATTACTTTAGATTCTTTCAGGTAGCTGGAACAGACTCGTTGGTTTTTGCACTTTTCAAATGTTATTGTACAAATCTGACATTAATTCTGCTTCACACAGATAAACTTGAGGAAGCCTTGTCCCTTTTGGGTAGACGATGGTGCTTGTGGTCTTGAGTCGTGCCAGGTTAAGTCGTGCACTGACGTAAGTCGCTTTTGTCTTGTCGTTTACTACAAATTGCGTTCTGAAGGGTCATTTTTATTATGTTTCAGGATGAAATCCCAATTGGACTGAAGGGACAGAAACGGAAAATTACAAGGATCAGAGTAAGTCAAGTGATAATGAGGTTATGATATACGTCTGTATTCTTTCTCTGCGTTAATTAATTACTAACTGCCGAATGCTGCTTCAGGGCAACGACAATCGGATTCTGGCATGTTCATCTGTTCCTTCGGTACTGTCATCGGCGTTTGCGTTTGCTTCTTACTATAACGCTTTATGCTTGATCACGTTGTTTACCTAGCTTGGTCTTTGCTTTTAATTGAACGATAGTTGTTGATTGTATTGTCATAGTAATCGAGGAATAAAATGAACGGAATCTATGCCTTGTCAGTTTCAGAAAGAAGATTGTACAGAGGACCTGGGTTCCATTAATGAAACAATCAGGTGGGTAAATACATTGAACTTTGGCATTGAATAAATCCTGTTATTGCTGCATATTTTAGCAAGGAGACGCAAGCGGAGTTTGAAAAATGGAAGTCTCACGATGAGCGACTAGTTGACTTTTGTACTTTAGACGATGATGTGGATCAAGATGCACAGTATGTTGACTTACTATTAAATCCAGAGAGATTCACAGGGTACAATGGTGACTCTGCCCATCGAATATGGGGTTCAATATACAATGAAAATTGCTTCAAAAACCCGTGAGTTATTTATTATTATTCTTGTACAATGGGCTGGAATAAGATACGTTTATTTTTGTCCTAGATTTTCTACAACTAGCGTTGTGGCGCCCTTCGGCGAAGACTTGAACAGGTCAAACGGTAAGTTATTCATTTGAGTCCGTTCTTCCTCAGCCCCTGACTTTTTTCTAATTACTGTAGAGACGTGTCTGGAGAAGAGAGCCTTTTATAGGGCTATATCGGGTCTACATGCGAGTATTAATATTCATCTGAGTGCAAAATACTTACTGTCTGGTAAGTTCACTGTTCAGTGCAATCGCAAATTAATGACTTACGGGATCTGATATACTTTGAATAGGGTCAATGGTTGACACTGTGCTGGGCACCAAGGAAGAAGCGAGATGGGGTCATAACTTAACCGAATTTAAAAACAAGTTTGATAAACTGGAGGCTCAGAAAGATGGATTTTCCTGGTTGAAAAATCTGTATTTCTTATATTTACTGGAGTTGAAGGCTATCATGAAAGCGGGTCCATTTTTGAGAAACTTTAACTTTTACACTGGAAATGAAGAGGAGGACTCGGACATGAAAATGGCCATTACGGATCTCTTAAAAACCATTGAGTCATTCAGAGCACATTTCGACGAAAGCGCACTATTCACCAATAAGGACGGACCTAAATTGAAGGCTGAATTTCATGCTAGGTTTACTAATATTACAAGAATAATGGAATGTGTCGGCTGCCAAAAATGTAAAGTATGGGGCACAATACAGGTATGTTTGTTCAATACTGCTCCTCTGGATAGCGCTTTAACCAGATTGTTAATTTTTGGTAGATCAAAGGGTTGGGGACGGCTCTGAAGATTTTATTTTCACCCCCCTCTGCATTTCACCGAGATGTCGACTTTCTTTCAAGAACTGAAGTGGTTTCACTCATCAATGCCTTTGGAAGGTCCGTGCACTTGCTGCTCCAATGAAAGCTATTGTTTTACTGAAGTTAATTTTGGTTCTACATAGACTATCAACTAGCGTGTTCGAGCTGGAGAATTTCAGAAAGGAGATGGAAGCCGAGAGTGGGAGGAAAGGGTCTGGCCACCCTATAGAAATCGGATGACATTTCTCAATCTGGGAACACGTCATTCCCAAGAACACTCAAGCTTCAGTTTGTCAATTCCTCAAACTCTTTCGCTATGTCGTACCTGTTCACTTGACGGTTGTTTTATTTTTTGCTGGGCAATTCTAATCCCCTCAACCGACCCTTTGTTAATTATGTTTAGCACTTTTGTACTCACATAAAAGGGAACGTCCCTCCAGTTGATGGTAGAAGAGAAGGAAACTGGAATGACTTTGCCTCAAGTCTCACTCTCACTATGCCCCGTCCTGTCCTCTAACTTAACCATACCTATTTAGTGTTTTGTGTGCAATATATACAACATGGTGCTATAAAATAGTCAGTGAATTGGGAACACATGAGTTATTACAATATTTATTTT
>JAQIWU010001895.1:0-14190 GCA_034696445.1 Isotomiella minor
CATGCCATTGCAAATGCTTTGCGTCAGCTTGAAATCTTCTCTCGTCTTAAAACCATTATTGCGCGATTACGATTAGCGAGACACACAAGCCTATAAATGCCAGCACGATATACAATATAAAGTTCTATTGCATCCTCATTACAAAGAGAGGGACAAAAAAAGTAATATTCACGACACTCATAACAGTTGACAGTTTTACGGATTGACATGGAAAGGCCGTGAAGGTGCCAACGTGAGGTGACAAAGTCGTTTATAATATTTTGCAGGTTGCGCTTGCATATTATCAAAACTTGGCATCTTTGACCCTTTGACATGTAAAAAGTTGATCCCATTGGTCCTATAAGTCACACTCGTGCAGTCGATGGTTCTAAACTAAAGGAAACATTGTAGTCTACAATATTTTTTTTCAAATAATCAATAGAAGTAAGAACTTCATTATCCACCGAGGGCTTATGTTTTAAGGTAACATGCAAGAGGAATAGACCCTGATGTGGTCTACCACATTTACCATTGACGAATCCAACTTCTCATTGCTACAAAAACAATGACGTTTGCACTAATGAAAATTGAATCATCCCTTTTAATTTGGTTCACCCTCCTCAGTAATTACAATGCAAACTCGGTCAAAGTCAAGACTTCCATGTTGAGCTGAACTGAAATGAAATATAAAATGTGCGTGCCTTGTAAAAAAGTATTATTTTTTGCTAATTGGTGATTTGTCAGCACTACTTCCCCCATTGGTGAAGAATGGGTAATCAAGTCTAAATGCCCAAAGCATTCATGGTTTTTTGGATTTTACTTTACTCAACTTCATTAATTTTTTGGCCCCAGGTTATTTAATACAGTAATGACACCGCATGGTCATAACATTTATATTTACGACATAGTTCTCACAAATTAAAGATGTTCCGCTGACTAATAAAATAACAATTTTTACAACAATCTGGACATATTTGTAACTAAAGAGGATGACCAACCACACAACAATAAACTTTATCTCCTTCACAATCACCTTTGATCCTACAACATCTAATCTCTGCTCTTGATCGGAAACGTAATAAAATTCCTTTTCAGTATGAAGTACAAAGGGCTGTAAAATCCATGTTAACACAAGAACAATTGTGCCCTAAAATACCTGCGTCCATTCGTCTTTCTTACATTGTCATTTACACCACCCCCTCTGCACATTGCATAAAAATAATTAGCCGTCTTTTGGATTATGAGATTAAAGTTGTTATTACCACAAATTTTATTGTCCAACATGCATTCGTACAATAATAATTATTACCATTATGGCAGTAATTTAATGAGGGCTTTACGTATGCAAAAGATGGCTCATGAAATTGGATACAAATGTCATGAAGTGAAGTTGAAGTGTGGTCTGACAATGAACACAATGCATGCAGTGCAATTGCATTCAATTTGCATTTTTATGCACTGATCTACACCCCTCTCTAAAGATTTAATTAACACTTGTCGTTCATCAGATAAAAGACACCTTCATCAACCTGTCGAGTGGAATGACAAGCTTCATCGCAAGGCAATAATCATGCAAAAATCTTAATGCTTTTGGAACAAAGTAACTTACGATGCCTCAACTCACCCATGGATTCGCCCGGGGAGTTCGTGTGGTTCGGTCTTGAAATCATCCGGCTGACGAGAGTTCGAGCGAAAAAAATTGTTCCAGGGTTGTTTTTTCCACATCTTATTTTTGAGTGTTTGAAAAAAATAAAAATCTCGGACACGGATGATGCAGTCTCTTTTTGGCTCTGTTTGTTCATTGTTGAGGTAAAAACTCTTCCTTTATTTAAGCCCCGTAGAATATGAATTGTTCAAAAGAAGAAATTAATTGTTTACTTGATTGCAGGCAACCACCCTCCATTCTGACCATGTCCGTACGGACCATCATTCGGAACCATTTTCCAAGGCCTAGGGAGACGAAGAGGATCCGGGTTCACGGATGGAAGAAATTATTTTCATCGAAAAATGGACGGAAAATCATCATGCAAAGGATTCTGAGAGGGAGATATGCTCTTGCCCACTCTTCATAAGGATTAGGTTTATTAAGCATAGAAATATGTAGAAAAAAAGTGTTCACTTTTAAACGATAAGTTTTGATAAGTCATTCTGGCAGATGCTGTGTAATAAAGAAGACCGTCATGAATGATCCCGACATGGAATTTTTGGCCTCTTCTTTAGGCATTTAAAGAATACGCAAATTTGAAATTGTAGGGATTTTATTATTGCTATTATTCTATACTTTTTGGCATATACAAGTGTAAGTTATCTTTATTAAGTAGGTATTTATTTACAATATTTACATTCACATATTGCACATAGTCCCAGCACAATTTATTAGGATTTAGCTGCAAAGTCTTACCCAAGAGAGGAGATCTACTTATTAAAAGTAATATTTGTTGTTGAAATTAGAATTATATAGAGCCGAATAGAATGAGATGTTGAAATATGGAATCAGAAGATGATTTCCAGCACCTCTAATTTGTATGTAAGATACAGAGATACGTTTGGAACTATCACAAACGAGCTTTAAGCGATATTTCATACTCCACTTGTCCGGTTTAGGTATCTCACTCTACAATTAGGTGGGACATCAGAGGAATCTTTTAAAAAGAAACGTGACAGATTTCATCTTCACTATTGCTTCATTTTCATTTATTCATTCATTTTCAGGAGAGATAGATAATACTGTCATAGTTTATTTACGCTAGTACACACAGCAAACAAACAATCGGACTTATCATCATCAGTCATTCATTCAAGGAAATGTTGTAAATGGACTGTGGATATGCAACGTGTACCATTTAAAGATAGAACTGCAAAGCTAAATTGTATGTCGTAATTGTATTTGACATGATTTTTGACATTTGGCTTATTTCCTTTCCACTACATAGTTGGCCAATGTTTCTGACGTTGTAGGTACTTATAGGGGCTAATTTTTTAATTCAAACAGAGCTACACATTATAATAATGCAATAGCCACTTACAATGCGTAATGAATACGGTTTTATAATCGATTGATACAACGAGAACAGTCTTTTTAAGTTTTATTGGAAAATCTCAACTCGCCCCTTCAGCCCGAATGTCCAACTCCTTTCACTTCAATTCTCATGCAACATCAACGAAACAATTAATATCTTTGGTTCGTGGTTGGATAACAATACAACAAAAGTATAGTGAAGAGTGGAATGGATTCTGGATGCAAGATGTGGAAAGAAAAAAGGGACAACTCTTGAAGAAAGCATATCCGTCATTAATTTAGCTACACTAGTGCATCTTCATCATACAAATCCCAGTAGTCTAATAATTCGTTGCTCTCCACCTTTTTCCTCACAGTGATACTGGAAATAGTTGATGATGTTGTCGCACTTCTCCCCTGATTGGAGGATTTGTGTCTGGAATGGGATTTGTGCTTTCGTACTTTCTTGACTTTTGAATTGTTCTTCTCGCAGGGAGGTCCAACACACGTCTTGGTCGTAAGGGGGCGAGGGAGTGACTGACAAGCAGTTCCTGCCGGCCGACTGCTTCCATGCCACAAGCACTGCAATACCCTGGTCTTGAACCCCACGTCCCCACAGTTGGCTTTGCACTGTGCCCAGAAACAGAATTTTGGCAATAATCATTAGAGCAATTTAGACAATTTCCTTACAAAACTCCAAGAGAGGGTGTGCCACTCTCCTAAACATTTTGGGTTGTAACACTCCATGACCTCAACTGGCTTTTCCAAGGGGTCGCATTGCCTGTGCAGCCACATCCTTTCTGTACTGACCGTCACGACAGAGACTGAACTTCCATTTGGAAATTGACAAGACACTGGTCGTCTCTTCAACGCTGAAAACAGATTTGATCGACTATGAATTCAACAGTATTTTGATAAGTCACATTCTCAAGACTTGTGGAAATCAATGTTTCCATTTCCAGCTATCATTGCCAACTAGGCTTGCATAACGTTGGCTTTCTCCTTCTTCGTGTTTGTGCCTACCATTTTTCCTTGCCATTTTTTACTACGTTTTGCAAGTGGTGAGTTTTTTATTTCCTGACTTCTGTTCCGGTAATAAATAAAGTAGCTAACTAGCATACATACATACGATTGTGTTTTGCCTTCTCTTCGTTTTCCCATTCCATTCCAGCAAACAGTAAAAATGGGTTACGTCTTTACAGAATAGGAAACCGAGGTCTTATGCCCGCCTGGTCATAAAGACTTGGAAGGAAGACGAGGAAGAAGCGGAGTTAATTAAAAAACTTTTTTCAAACAGATTAAGCTGCCATAACTGTCCAATATTTGAACATTTATGTCTCTCCAACTCTCTCAGGTTTACATCAGCAATATGCAATACATGCATGCATCAATGACTCTATTTCGCCTTTCTCCTGTTTATTTACTTAAAACGGTTGGATTCCTACATCTTCCTCTCAAGGAGAGGTCTTAAGTTCTTCATGTTTATTCACATTTAACGCATTTTGTTTCGTGCTTTTGAAGTTCAGAGAATGGCAAAGTTTTTGCGGAGCGAAAATTAAAGTGTGCCAAGTTTATGCTGTGAAAGAGATGGAGGATGCATTGTAAACCACCAAATAGAGGCTTCTAATAAGCAGTTTACCTAAATTAGTATCCATATATTTAAAACAAAATATGCAAAGTACTATTATGTGGCTATACGTAGCTCCACTGAAGTCATTGTCATTCATTTTACCTGTGTTCCAATTGAAGCATTCAGAATCCAAGCACTCCGTCCACTTCCCGGCTACCCAAAGCGTCCCTGCTATGAAATTTTCATTTCTTACGCTACCACTTTCTAACGACTGAGTGGGAAGGACTGAGCCCCTTCTATTCATCTTTTTTGACAGCAGCCTTTCTACTTTTGAAAGTTCATCATCTTCTTCAAGTGATGGTAATGTCGTTGGAACATGTTTGAATTGGGATGCTAATCGAGGAGGCGATGGAAGAGACCCATTTGCATAATTGACTTCGGACACATTGTCTTGAACACTTGACATTTGAGACCCCTCTTGCCTCCAATTTCCCAGCATGTTTGATTCTTCATTATTCTCTTGTATAAATTTTACTGGGTCAAGAGTCCTCAACGGTTGTGGGGTGAAGTAAGGGTTCTCTGTCTCTCTCTCAAAATTCTCATCCAGCGGAGAGATCCAGCTACGCAGTTGTCCCACCTTTGGCCCTCTTAGCTAAAGTAAATTAAAAACAAATGGAAATCTAGTCTTCTACCTTTAATTGAGGTCATCCATCGACAATTCATGTTTTAGTACGTACAATACAACAGTAGTAAAGAAGGAAGGGAGGACACTGTCTTACCCAAAGATAGAGAGAAAGCAAAGAGTTGAGCAGGAAAGAACGCGGAGAAGCAGAAGCGGAAGATGTTGTGACAGACTCGTACAATTTAGAGTTAGGTGTGATTATCTGTCCATGATACATTGGCACCGACACAGCACCCTCCTAACATTTAAACATCATATTGAATAGCAGGACACTCAAGAGAAACTTCTTCAGTACACGTAATAGAATAAAGCTTTAATAACAAAACATGAACCCATCTAACTGGGAATTAGAATTAGTGGTTATGTATATTGACTAAATTAAGAAATTAGCAAGAACTCTGCTACCAAATAGTTTACATAGCGGACACTGACCTGTTGATCTGCATACAGGGTGCTGTCATGAACATTTGATCTTCCACGGGGTTTATTACGATCCCCTATGATACAAAGTAGGTAATTTATTATGCTTTACTCCACTAACGCACACTTGTATTGAATATTTTGTACTGTTTCGTGAGTTATTCGCAGCTTCCACTTTCTTCTGAACACATCTCTGCTTTTAATCGATCTCAAAATTCTAAAAGCCAAAACCTCAATAACTAGCCTTGTGCATACTCTACTAATCTCTGTGAGAATACTATATCCTATTCTGTCCTAATAATAGTGTTGCAGTGAGAGGAAGAATGGGGGTGAAGAAAACAATAAAATCAACCCATAATACAATCAGTTACAAACGGTACAATCACAAAGTTTTACAAAGGGTTCATCCTAAAATGTCACTGGACGAAGCTGCAGACCAAGTTTTGGATTCCATGATGAACGACTTCTTTTGCCAAATCACAAGTGAAGCCTCTCGTCTGGTTCAAACCAACAACCGAAAGACTTTAACTGAAAGAGACATTTTCTTTGCTATGAAACTTGTGTTCAGTGGAGGCTTGTATCAATATGCTGCCGATTATGCAGAGAAAGCATTGATTCTATCAAAAGGTGGTACTGCTCCTCTCCCTGCCCCTACACCTGAGACTTCTCGTAGAATGCCGAGCATAGTACTGTAAGTCTTGTCACTTCAATTCGTCCAACTTAAGGCATTAATTGCGTCTGAACTGTTTTTTGTAGGGATTCTGTTTCTACACCTTCGGCTGCAGAATCAAGTGGCTCCAATGTTGTCTACGATAATTTCGCGTCTCACATAACCCGTCTGCATTCACATTCGTCTCCCATCATTTCCCCACCGTCTCAAGAAGATGATGATGACGTTACAAGGATTTGCCAAGGCATGCAGAACTTAAGAATTGGTACACCCATCGTTACCAGTCCCCTAGGACGGGCTGGTTGCTTTCCTCGTCTACGCCTTTTTACCTGGAAGAATTGAAACTACCTAGTTCAAGAGTATGCAAGTACACTCACCTGTAAAGGGTTTGATCATCAGTGTGATATTTGAAACGGGCCTTCCATTAACTGCAAGATTTAAAAAATTAATAATAGTGATCAAGAATCATTCAATTGTCATTTTAATCTCAGTACGAAAATGTGAAATGTAAAAAAAGTGAAAAATGAAACAATTTTTAGTGAATTTTAATGTCATAATAAAAACCTACAGACGCAAATGTAGACTCCACTGTCGCTAAACGTTGTGTTTTTTATCTTCAGGATTCCAGCTTTATGAATCAGTTCCATTCTTTCCGGTTGCACTTTCAAATACTCATGGCCCTTCATCCAGATTAGGGAGCCTCGGTCCATCCCTTTCCCGGAAGGACATCTCAAGCGAAGTTGGGTCCCAGCATACACAACACTCCGCCCTTTCACACTGAGTGTCACTTTCTCCTTGTACTCTGGTTCTTCCTCGTTGCCTTGTTGTTGTTGGTGCATTGAGCCTGGTTTCGTGACCTATCATTAAATCATTCATTATTCCTTTACACTTTCTTTTCTACCAACGGAACTTAGTTTCCAGTATTCCATACGCGTACGCTTGGATAACAAAGTCGGCACAGAGAAACAAGATGAAGTGAAAGTCTCTCTCATGAATGAAGGTTAGGGTGTAGTACAGGGGAAAACGATTGTGCTGGTTGTATGACCATACTACAGCTCACCAGAGAGCGGGTTGGAATTATGACTTGTTTAATAATGAAATAAACAAGGCGAGCTAGCTGTTGCCCTACTTGACTGACTGTTTTAGCATTTCATTCAATTTTCAGCTCAGACTTTATTAACTTACGTTAGCTGCCTGCTTTGGTTAGACGCTCACCCGCAGTGCAGACTTCACTTTCACCAGAAGCCGCTTTTACAGGTTTGTTTCGCGGGTGTGTTATGTAATATTTAACAAATGCAATCAGGGAGAAGTAGTGAGCGGGGCCCTGAAAGGTGAAACTATCTTTCCATATCACTGCCAAATCATGGGTTGGCCACTTAAAGAGAACAAGTTTATTAAACTTGTCAATGATTGTGCAGTATTCATAAGTTGAGAACGGCTCAATCCATAAACTCTGTTCATCATACTACACCCCTATGCGCTCAACTTGGCCTGGCACTGGCACTACTACCCTTTTGGAACTTCTTCTCATACAAATTAGAGGGTCTACCTACTTCCGTAAGACAACCGGAAGGATGAAGTATGCAATTTTAAAAGTAGTATTCATGATTGCTGCAAACTGTTTTCCGTCCTTTCACTTTTGGTACTGAATCTCTTGTTACTGATCGTCTCAACTTTCAAGTCTCAATCTCAACTTGAAAAAGTAAGAAAACTCCAGAAATAAATGTTCACGCAACAAAGTTATCCCATAAACTCTATTACGCATTGGTTAAAACAGTGGTCTGTCGTCGTCCTTGTGTACCGTTGTAAGTAATAGTACAACTGTATCGATCCAATCCGTCGTCGGCGTTTCACTCACAGAGACTCTTACATAACAACGAACGAAACTATCATCCAAATCCAACTTTCCCCATCTGCATCTCAGTAAATGTCTCTACTACTTTTACTCCCTCATTCTTTCATCACTTTACTACTGCTGGTCATAATCCTATGAGTAGAGCACAGTCGAGGAAAAGCTATCTTGTTATTCTATGATGGGACTTTAAGCTAAAAATATGGGCATGAGAATGAAGTGCAAAGACATTGTAAGTGGCAGAAAAATTTCAAATTCTTTCTCTTTTCTCTTGTAATTCTATTCTATCATCCAATCCTACTTCGCAACTACTAATGTCTCCATTCCCCCCTGAAATCTCAACTGTTAACTAAAGACCCTTTCTATACGCACTGTATTGCGAAATTGCATTCATTTAATTTCTAGAAGGATATGGTTTAGTTTCGTTTTTCTCTCTCGGTGTAGCAACTCTATTCTCCATGCATGAACAGGACTGACTTACTAGCACCGAAAATGAAATGAAATGCATTGCATAACTTACTATGCTCATTCACTTACTTTCGGCTTGAGATATGTATCAGGAAAAGAGTTTGCTTTCATGGATGAGGATGAAGGGCTGAAGTTTGTTATAGGTTTTGGTTTAATGTTACTTTCTTTCTCCTCACTGAACGAAGAGCTAAAAGAGCTACACACACCCACTCGTCGGCCTACTCGATTGTGTAGATAGTGAAAATTGTTAGCCATAGCAGTAGAAGAATGGTTGTTGGCCACACTCCAGAACATTATTCCACTTATCCCACCCAATCCAATGCGAAATCCGAATCCAACTAATGTTCGTAATCTTTCTATTTCTGCTATTGTAAGCGCCTAATTGTGTTCCTACTTTTTGTCACAGGGAAATTGAGACTGCATCTATATACGCACATATCGACGACACCGAGTCATCTTCACACTTACCTTGGAACAGGACTTTTTGTTACACGATTTAGTCTCGGCTGGTTTTGGGGAAGTGCAGTGAAGGTCGCCGTTTGACAACTCAACGACCTGTCCCAAAGCACTGATTTGTTTACAGTGTATTGTTCTTACTCGGATTCCACCGCCACAGGATTTGGAACACTGGAAATGGAATGGATTTCATAGATGAACCTTACTTTAATAGATGATGATAGGCAATAACAATTTGTCTGCAAATCTTGTGTGTGTACCTTTCCCCACTCCCCAGGTTCCCAGTAGGGAGGACAGTTGACGGTGTTACAGAGCTTCTCCATGCGTGGCATTCCGGAAGGGCAAATATTGTTTGGAACTATGACCGTATTTCCACGAGTTACTTCATGAATGCATGTAACCTGCAAACAATAGAGTCCCGTTACAGAATGGGTATGTTACATCAGATTGACTTTCACTCAGTCATTAGACCGGAACCTATTGTGTGAATTTCATGTGACTCCTTCATGTGGTCTGTAAGTTTTCATGGATGACATATACAGTAACATGAAGGAGGAAAATTGTAAGGTGTCGTAGTTTGACAGGAAACATGGAAGAAAATTCTTGCAAGAGAAGGTTTTTCCAGTGATAGAAGGAGACAAGGGTTTGGCCAATCAATTTCTAATCGGCAGAAAGACTGTGATATTAGGGGTGATGTAGACATGTGAGGCTGCAATATCAATTCAGTGAAATCCTTTTGCTTATGAAAATGTTTCTTATGAATCCCACCCCGTCCCATAAAACGTCGGAATTGTCTATCTGCAACAATGTTGATGAAAAATCGTTTTCACTCTCAAAGTACCCATGAGAAGATGATTATAATGCATGATTACATGTGAATGAAAATCCGAATACGATTTGAACGTCTCGTCCAGGGAAAAATGAAGCCCATCCCTTCTTAATATTTTCTCCATTAAGGGTGACAATAGAAGGGGAAACCGCACAAGATGAAAGCGGATGCTTTGTGGACAGCAGGTAAGAAGACTTTCTCTCTGCCTACACGCACCAGCTCACCCACCACACGGCGCTTATTGAGATTCCCATGCAGTCATACCCCACCGAAGGCAACTAAAACTCCAGCGGAAAGTTATGTCTGAAGATTTCTTTGATAGATCTGACGAAGTTCCTTTCTTTCTTGAGGAAATTGAATACGAGTTTCCTCTTTTCTTTTCTTTGGTTTAGCTTTAACTGCTACTCTTGGGCGGTATACATAGTATTGCGTTTTTGCTTTATTCGAAGGATGTAACACAATGCCACCCAAAGTAGGGAGAAGACGAGAAGAAGAAAAAGGGAAGAAGTTAAAGAAGCACGTTTAGCCTAGCTTAGCTTACTTAGCGTCATCCTCCTTACAAGTCACTGATCCATCCATCCAAATCCCATTTCCTCAACTTTCAATGCATATTGATCAATCTGATCCGATCCCCACTTACAACTTAGTGAAGTCAGTTCGTAAGTTTAGTTTTGCATGAAATGACAGACAGACAGGCCAAGAAGACGGGGGAAGGAGGAGTACAACAACCCTTTCGTCGCTTTCTCTCCAACTCTTTGCGAAATATGAAAGTAAAAATCAAACTCCTTTTTAATTCGTAGGAGTAAAAAATAGCATTCAGAGTCTAGAAAGACGAAATTGATAAAGTACACAGAAGACTGACTGTTCGGATGTTACTATTTCTGCTCGCTCCCACCCACGTCTACTTTCACTCTCACCGTTTTTGCACGTCATGTTAGAAATGTTAGGCATTACACACTCGGTCATCTTTCAATTTCTGGTTTAGGTTTTCAATTCCTCCATCCGAATCATAAAGAAAAGGATCCCTATCCATCATCAAACACTATGTCTTATCCTTCTACGCCTTGTAAGAGCACTAGAGCAGCAAAACCAAACACGCTTCGTCAAATAAATTCCTTCTTTCTTCTCCGCCGACTACGGCACGGTTAAAGTGACGAATGAACTGTACAAAGCAAAATTGAAGTACCATTTTTCGTTTGGCAAAGAGATTTCTACATTGGGAGAAAGTGATGCTATCGTCTTTTTTTCAGAAATAAGGCTCGTGTTCATTCGTGGTAGGTTAGGTACATTTCAGTCTCACATTTCCCCACCTATGATGAAGGCAGTTCCTGTACAATTTTCCTAGTAGGCTCAAATGTTTTTTGAAAGTAGCAGAAGTGCCATAGCTGAAATAAAAACCCCTTACCTCTCTGGTCATTACTCCTCCTCCACATGGTTTTGAGCAGGGTCCAAAGTCTGTCACGTTCCATCTCGGTGGACAAGGATGGTCATTGCATGTCCTTGTGGTGGCTATGTCTGGCTGAGGCCTGTCCATGCAAAGAACCGGCGTAGCAATTCTCTGATCATAGTCTCTGACACATTGGATCATTGCATCTTGAATTCCTATTGAAAACAATTTAACCGAAAATGTCATTTGGGTTGGAAATGCCAAGTTGTCCATAACTGACAACCTCCAAGGCAGCTAGCGGAGCAAGGAGTGTAGCCCATAACTTTCCAAGAGAAAGTCATGTCTTGATGAGTGAATCCTGGCGGAAGCCCCACTGACATTGTTTTCCTTCCAGTGGTTCCAGTGGTATCAGAATCTGCCAAAGCCGCTTGATGTACATCGGCCAATCGTTCCCCTACCTCATCCCTGTGCCAAAATATTGATGTTACTTTATGACAAATATGGGTACTCGTTTTCTACCCAAAGGGACAAGAAGATGCGAAGCAGGGTTCGGCTGCTGCTGGTTTAGGCCCAGGGCACTCCTTATCAGGAAGGTTAGCAATTGTCCTAGAAAACTCCAGGAATATTTTGCAGTTAACTTCACGTGTGCGTTGACCTTCGCCACAGGTAGCACTGCAAGGACTCCACTCGCCGGCAACAAAGCTGTGAAAATTAGTCATTTTTGGAAGTGTGATTTGAATTTGAGCAGGGATTATGGATTGCATTCTGGAACTTGGAATGGTGATTTGTGATGAGTAAATGGGTTCGTGAGGGAAAGGATGCAGCAGATCTACACTCAATTTATTATCTATGGTGCAAGTGCGTTCTAAACTTTTTGCTTTTCCGTGTAGTGTTAAAAAGTGCAGTTTAGTTTGTTGTAGTGCTATTCATTTGGAAATATGAAAAAGGTGTTGGAGGGTTGGTGGTTGTTTTTTGTCTTATCCGACTTACTGTTGGTTGCTATCATATTGTCTACTTGAACTAAATTGTAAGACTACAAATTCTAAATTAACAGCAGTATAGGACAACTAATTACACCAAACAAGCGGTAAAGCACGACGAAAGGATAGTGAAAGCTGTCACTACATGAAGTTGCACAGGTAAAAGGTGTAATAGGCCAAAAGCCATTTTGCAAAGCAGGCTTCCTTTTGTTTTACGAAAGGAAAATAAATGCATTTTTAAAACCTAAAGATGAAGGTATCGTATTAGGCAGGCACTCATAAAAATTTTCATCCTTATCGTTCGTGAAAAAACTCCGTTTGCACCCAATTACAAACTGTCGGTGTTCCCATATTAATTGCTCGAGGCTGCTGGATGAGAGAACAAGCATTATAAACTTTCAGTGTTTCAGTGTTGAGCTTTGTTTCTTCAGCCACACCTTTTCGTCTAACTTTCTTTCTAAAAAGCTACGAGATCTACATTATGCATTATGCTGCAATTATCATTTAGGGTATCCCATTATTTCCACTCCAATGAAACTCAATCCTTTCTCTCGGATCCAGAGCTAAATGTCTGAATCTCAATGAAGGGAAACGAGGTAATTCTATCTAATCCAATGTTATTTGATCGTCTTTCTCACTCAATAGCCTATAGGACGTATCACATCACTTTCCCTGTAGTCACATCACTTTTGTAAAGCAGCCAGCATATACAATTAAAATGCGTATTAAGCGTGGTATATAAAGTGTTCAATGTTTTATTATTTTTCTGCTTTAAATACCTATAGCTAATCATTTTACTGGAGAAGTATTAAGTATTGCAGAAAAGATTATCAATAATTGATTGCACGTGAAGATGCTTCATGCATTGCGTAGGCAGCTACAAGGTCAGAAAGTTGAAGCGACTAGCACAATATTTTACACCCATTGTCAGATTGGATGTGATTATCTAAAAGTGTATTGTGCAAAAAAAGTTACTGAACATTCGTTGTTGCAAATAAATACAGGAGTTGTTCGTGTAGGAATGTTTGTTTTGAAATAACATTTTACCTGAGGAACAACCATCCACACGAAAAGTACACGCGTACCTTGCTGAAGAAGTCACAACCAACGGCAATGAAGGGACAGAAAAACAACACACATCAGCACCTTATATTACATCGTACAAAACAACGCTTCACACATCAACATTACAAAAAGCAAACTGCGAAAGAAGAAGAAGGGAACAAAGGGGTTGTTTGAGAGATGGAGTATAAACAGTAATTTGGGACTTTGGTCTTTCTGAAAGTTGTGAATTTGTATCATAGATATATTCGCCTTAATACAGCCAGTCTTTTTAATCTCTCAAGGGAATATGCATCTACTTAATATATAATACGTAATCCCCAGTGAAAGTCTTGTGTATTAAAGATGCATACTTTCTCCGAAGAAAGTTTACCTTCTGTACAATGGAATTTCAAAATATACAAAAAGGCTTGTTCACCTAGTGTTGTCCTGGGTGGTGTTCGTTCACTATCTATGGTTGTTTTACTTCATTTCATCTTTCTTCCAATTCTGTGTTCATTGGTGTAAGAAAAGAGGTAACGAAGCAGGTCTAAACGGGAAATCAATTGGACTGAACTAATGGTAGGTATGGTATGCAACGCTTTGTGTGAATTCCATTGTTCGCACTGTCATTGGTATGGACTAGAGCTGCCAACTGTTTACCCTACACTACGTTCGTCCATGAAATTGAGTAAATGCCATATTATTCACGAATCAACAGTCTGCAGACCAGCGGACCTAACTTTGGGAGAAAGTACTCAATGAATGTGACCAGGGAACTTACGTAGGTTCGGATGGCAATGCATTGCTGTCAAACATCACGGCATTATCCATCGGAGGGTAGGGTTGAACCAATGG
>JAQIWU010001896.1:0-14188 GCA_034696445.1 Isotomiella minor
ACGTGACACATACATGCAGAAGAATATGTGAATGGCTTGATTTTGATTAGGTGCAAAAGTAATATAATTTGGTCTAATTGCAAGGACGTAATAGTTAATGTGCTTACTAACAGAAAAGCTAATTATCTGCACTACAAAAGACTTTTCTCAGCTTGCCCCCAACGAACCCATATTTTTGTGTCAATGCAAGTGAAAACAAATTGGTCAAGTTGAAGTTTCCCCACACGTATGCCTGTAATTTTCTTACATAATATCTGTAATGACGACTTACCGAATAGATAAACCATAGATGACGAAGATGGTGGTAGCCCTCTTGATGATAAGGAATGACGAAAAGATGTCAAAAAATGAATGAAACACGTTAAAAATAGAATGAAGGCAATATGACGACGACGACAAGACAAAAGCGACAAAAGAAGGACATGATGAGATTTGCATTTCCGGCTCAATGCGGTGCAGGCATTGACTTAACAGTCGACAAAGGATATCCCCAAAGGGGACACAAGAATGCATTGCCTTAGTGGTTTCCTACAGTGGGTCACTTTGAGACTGTTGGTAAATTACCATTTTTATTGTTCTGGGTGAATAATTTATTTCATGAAAACAGGTAATAAACCAAACAATGATGGGACCAATATCATAGAAAAATAGTCTAGCAAACTAAAAACCTTCAATTTCCTCCATCTTCTGCAGCAAGTTTGCTCCGACACAGCATCAATTCCATCTTCGCGTCGTCCAGGGCAGTCAAAGCCTTGATCCAGAGTGCTTCAAATGCATCCACCGTGCTCGGCAGTAACTGACTCAAGAATTCCCAAATGGAAGCTTTGGTTTCCATCATGTTCCGTCTGAAAATGTCCCTCTGGTCGTCTAAAGATTTCTCAGACATATCAAAGCTGTCTGTCTTATTATGTCCTCTGTCCCAAGCTTGAGCCAACCGTTCCGAGATGGCTTGTGCAATTGCCGGATTTTCTTTCCTGACAAGGGCCACAAGGGATTCTCGGGATTTATGAAAAGTATTGTGGTAACTCAGGGTGAGGTCCATGCAATGTGGATGTGCGGATTCTCCATCCCGTTTTGCTATACAGGTAGAAAAAAAATTAAAAAGTCTTCTAAAAGATGTACTCTAATTAGTTTCGACGGCACAAAAAACTTACCCGATTCAATTGTTAAGGGAATTGAGACAAATGTGAAAATAAAAGTTATCACAAAAGTAAGCATGTTGTTGACGAGGAAGAGGTTCTTCTTGTGGTACTCCAAAAATGAAAATGAATGCAAGCAATGTAACGTGTCAAGAGACGGATTGTTGGTGAAGTCCCGTTCCATTCTAAGGAGTCTTGTCTTTATAATAAAGTCACTCACCTGCATACCTTAAGGCGTCATAAGGAAAGCCACTAATGACAAAAAAGTACTTCCATCGTTCATCGTTCCATCTCCTCAGGGAGATAGGCTTTCTCTCTCCCTTCTACTTAAATCTGGTTTTTTAGATTACTTTTTAGGTAACTTTTATTTGAATACAGGTTTATTTGAGATAAATTTTTGTTTTTATTTTCTTGTATTTTTACGCTGCTGCTGCTTCAGATTGGCCATCGCCCTTACCTTTCCCCCCTTTACCCTTTCCTTTACCCTTGCCCTTATTGGCTTGACCTTTTCCGCCAGTTTTGCCCTTTGCTTTTCCTGCATTAAATGTGAGCATTTTTTAAAGCGTTGGATATTAATATCTGCCACGGGGCTTGACGACAATGCTTTATTAATTTACCTCCAGCAGCTCCAGAAGCAGCCTTCGCCAAGCCAGCCACAGCCTTCACCTGTTGAACTTTGCCCTTTCCTCCTCCTACTTTTACGGCCGTATCAGCCATGGCTTTCATCTTGTCCTTGTCAACCTTGCCTCCTGCTCCAGACACAGCTCCCAAGGCAACGCCAGCAGCCTTGCTGGGGTCCATAGACATAGCTGTGCAAGGAGCTGCTATCTATTGTTCCAATCAACACAATGTGTCACTCAGGAAGACAACTTTCAAAAGAGTCACTTTATAAAAGAGAGATGACATGACCTGTAGGATGACGATGACCGAAGCCACGATTGAAGCAAAGAGGATGACCTGGTTCATTTTGAATTGTTGGTGTTGGTATGTAAAGTAAGGATGAAGAGGGCAAATATATTTCAGATTTGAAACATCAGAATCAGACAAGGTTTATATATAATATCAGGACGATTGCATGCAGGGAGTAGGTGTGTTTTCTGCAGGATGAAATTGTTTAGGTCTGAATAGGCCAGTGGAAGCCAATAAGGAAACCATATTCTTCACATGAACCATAGAACCAATTGGTTTCATTGACATAATTGAACACCTTACATAACGTTTTGAGGTTGGAGACAATTGTGTCATGTTACTACGATCCTCCTTGTCCTATAATCTATGGGCTATTGGTCAGATTACACACGAATGGCATGCAAAACAAACTTATTTTTAAAACTCACAATCAAACCGAACTGTCCGGGCACAGAAAGACACAAAGGTGGCACGTTGATGTCATGACGCAAACGTGCGTGTATTTTTGTTTAGTGCGTTGTTAAACTGAACCAAATCATCAGAGAATATATACTATTTTAATATTGTAGCTCTGACTTATTTTTTAACGCAGTAGAATCCACCTTTCCTCATACCCAAAGATAAACCCCAGCTTCCTCATGAGGCCCTTGGAGGCTTCGTTGTCCGTCTCAACGTCTGTAATGGGGGTGAGACCCTTTGCAAATGCGGATTTGCAGATGTGTCTCATGACAAGATGAGCCAGGCCCTTGCGCTTGAAGGCGTCCAGGGTGAATAGAGAATGGATAGTTGTCAAGGGTGCGAGGACTGCACCACTCACAAGGGTCCCTTGATCCCTCGTGAAAATCCCTCCTGAGCCTAGGTGTCTGATGCAGAGCGGTACCACTTGTCGCGAACAACTGCCTGCCCATTTCCAATTGTCCACGAGGACATTTCCATCCTCTTCCTTCATGTCTTTTAGGAGAAGCGAGCCTCCCTCTATTTCCTCTTCATCCTGTATCTCTTGGGCAACGTCTGCTGGCATGTAGTAAACCTCGGAAGTTGGCTCATGACTGATAGGCAGTCCATTCTTTTCTACAAGGGATTTAACCGTGGGGAGTAAATGAAACTGGAGATGATTGAAGGTGTCCACTTTGCCCCAGTCGATCAGGGAATCTAGTGCCATTGCCATGTCTAGGCTTAAGGCAGTAGGGTTCCATATCGTCACACAGTAGTGACCATGCAACTGCAAATTGTAAATTAGACATGGTAAATGTTAATTCGACGTCTTCTTCTAATTTAACGTACGGCAGGTTGATGGATACAGGTCAAAAATGGGTCAGAAAGGACGGGTTCTTGGTCCTCTTTTGTAGAAACGTACAAGTAAAGCCTCATCGAGATTTCTTTTGGATAAGCCTCAATCTCGAGCAGTTGAATCATGTTGCTCATCTTAAAATAAGAACATAGATAATCATAGGCGTTATAAAATTGAATACAAGTTATGCTAGTCTTTTTTAGTACCTGTGCAGTCAGAGGGAAATATTTCTTCAACATAGTCCTCAAAAGTGAAAATTCTTCGGGAGAATTCACGAGTTTAAAATATCCCATTTTTTTGTCGGAATAAAGGCAACTTCTTGGCTTGTTGTGGGCAAAATCCCTTATGGTAATTAAATGAATGGTCAGACTGGAGACAACTGGAGCATTATGAGTATCGTTATGCAATATTTGATTCAATTCATCATTGAACTAAAAGGATTTCTTTTATCAGCCTCTATATTAAAACCTATCTTATCTATAATTCCCTAATACACATCTTGAGCAGTTTATGCTTTATGGTTCATTGAGGGTTTGCTGTACGTCCAATACCATGCATTGAAATTCCATTTGTCCAAATTTTGCCGAAGCGAAGGTTGGATGGAAGAAAGATATTGGACGACATGACGCTATGCTTTTTATGGTGCGAGAGAGATCAGAAGACAAAGGATCAACATTCCCCAAAAACAGATGAGAGCGAGCGAGGAGAGAAATTCAGAGTGAATTTTTTGACAGAGGATTCATTTCATTTCTTGACAAAATTAATTAATTAAGGGGCTGGCGGATTGGACGGACAAGTGACCACGATGCCACCCAAGAAAAGGAAAAGCCATGAGGAAATAAAACCCCAAGGCAGGCTCCGACCACGTCGAAACATAGTCATGGAAAAGGAAGCAAAGATCCGTGAAACACGAAAAAACCAACAGAGGCTCCGAAGAAGTCGAGAAAGGATGCGGGCCTGCATCCTTTGTGGCGATGAATTCGAATTCGAATGGAAAGCTAAAGCTGAGGGCAGTAGGGGACGATGGAAGAGTGGAAGGGAGAAGGAGGAAGATGCGAGGGATGGGATCCACCTCCTCACCCAAGTCATCTTCCAAAAGAAGGTGGAGGAGATGCCGGGATCCTTTGGGGACGTGGTGGATTGGGGCCTCTCAGTCTGCGACTCTTGTTGGCCACAGTTGGACACGGTCAGGGGGTGGGTTGTGCAGATGCAGGATCTTGCCAACCCTCTAGCAGGGCTTAGGACCGAGGTGGAGGACCTTGCCAGGGCAAACAGACGAATGGAAGAAAAAGCGATGTCGTCCTCACCGCAACCGTCACTCAAAGACACTTTATTGAGGCTTCTGAACGACACCAATGAAGGAGAGGATGGCAATAATTGGCTGAATTCAGGTATCATTTTGCGTCCAATCGTTGTGCGTTAATTGTTATTAATGGATGCATGTCTTTTTGTGTGGTCTGTAGGTGGTGACGGAAACGAACGTCCTCTTCTCGTCTCGATTAAAAACGAACTTCACGAAGAAAATGTTAGTATGGAGGAAATGGAAAATATGGGTTGGTTCGGTGTCATAGATGAGGATAACAAAGACGAACAAGGGCCTTCACCCAGGGAAAGAAACAAATCTCATCGGACAAGTAGCATAATGTCAAAAACCAAGAGGATGGGGATTCCAAAAGGAGGAGTTTCAGATTTGAACCGAAGACGTAAGCCCAGAGTACGTCCATTTCGATGTCCAGTGAAGACTTGTGAAATCTACTTTGAAACGTAAGTTTCCTTCGATAAGCGATGGCTAAAGGCACAAAATAATAAGGGATTTTGAGAACATTTTTGTTTTGATTGTTGCTTTTAGAGAAGCGATCAGAGATGCACATCACAAGAGAAGGCATTTGGGTATTCGTTTGGCCTTTGAATGCAATGAATGTAAGAAAACTTTTACGCGATCCGATGGTCTTTTGACACACACAAGGAAGTTTTGTCCAGTTGTCAATAGAATAAAGTAATGTTTGTAAATTTCAATCTAATATTTTGTGAACAAGTGAAGTGACGCACATTCGAATTTTTGACGCAGGAATCTCTCAAGGGAGCCAAAGCCAAGGAAGGCGAGGACTGTGAAGCAAGGAGAATGTGGTATTTAATTTACATTGTTTGCGTCTACAAGTTGACAAATTTTGAAATTTGTACGTATATTTTTATTGTTTACTTTGTAGAGACCAAATCGGGTTTACGTCCAAAATATTGTTGTTCCATATGCCAAGACCCCTTCAATGAGATCAGTTTACTGCAGGAGCATGTGGCGTCTCATCCAGGGGACCAGCAGATAGCATCCGCATTTGCATGCTTTTTTTGTGACAACACGTTTGACAGCGCAAGTCTATTAGAAAGCCATGTCGACGATGTCCATCTATGTCTTCATTGTAACAAGCAGTAAGTTAAGTCAACATGTTACTTATTGTCTTATGATTACTGAGGACTCTGGGTATTTTGTTTTTTAGCTACAGGAACCCAGCCAACCACATGCAACGAGTGCGTTACAAAGCAACTGATTTTATTTGCAAGCATTGTGACAGCAAGTTTTTGAAGAAGAGCACCCTACTAAATCACATGGTCTTCAAACACCACGAAGCATTGGGCTTGGAACCATTTGAGTGCACCATTTGTGAAGGAGGAAAGAAGTTTGAATCCTGCGGAATGTTACGGTTTCACGTGACACAGAGACATGACATTGACCCCCCGCCCCCAATAATGTGCAATGAATGTGGTCGCTCATTTTATCACAATAGTATCCTGATTTTGCACAAAAAGTCCCATGACGACCCTGGAGAAGTACGTGAATTAACAATGAAATTAATTTAAACATTACGTAGCGTCGCTAATTTAATTATTGTTCACTGTCTACGTCTACAGCCTGTCTGTTGTGAGACTTGTGAAAAATTCTTCCAATCCACTCTACTCTTGAGGCAACATGTGGCTCGTTGTCACACCACTAAAGTGTAAGTTTCCTTTTTGGAAAGTAATTAATGGTACAGTCGAAACTTACTTGCTTCATTTCATTCTATTCTCTTTTTTTCTAGGGAAGTTATTTGTGAGCTTTGTGGCACTGTGAAGCCCAAGAATAATATGAGGCGCCACAAATGTCTGCTCCGTAGCGATGAAGAAAAGAAGATCAGAGGAGATTCCTCCATACCTCCTATTTGTGACGTGTGTGGGTTGAAATTCTTAAATCGTCAATCTTTACTTCTTCACATGAGATTCCACAAACCCACCTCCGTGTCATCGACGAAGCGTAATCTTCCTCTAAATTTCATTTGCTCAGTGTGTCAAGTGCGGTTTCCACAACTTTATACATTAAACAAGCACCTATTTAATGCTCACCAAATGCCCCCAATCCTCCCAGTAATAGCAAATAAGCGGCGTCGGCGTCCGTATGCTGGAAGAGGAAGCTTATCCGCATCCTGCCATGACTCGTCCTTTACTCCGACCCCTGCCACGTCCGACCCACCTAAGATGACCATCCAGCAACGCAAAACTCCATTGGCTTCCTCTAGTCCCGGCATTTGTGAAATATGTGGGTTGAAGTTCTTAAATCAACACGCATTACGTCTACACAGGATAGTCCATAGGTCTACCAAGGTGCCAAAGCATCGTCCCAAACACTACATCTGTTCTGTGTGCCAAGTGCGATTTCCAATGCGTCATAAGTTAAACGAGCACCTGGCTGCTGTTCACCAATTGCCACCCACCGACCGTATGAAACCTAGAGGTGGAAGACAACTTAGAACAAAGAAACCTGACACAGAGAAACACTAATTTAGAGTAGAGTTCCTTTGTCTGAGAAGAAGACTGTAAAAACAAATAAAGAAAGTGCCTAAAAAACTGAGTGGGTTGTTTTGTGACATTTCATTCTGCATTTGCATGCATGAACTAAACTACAATAGCTAAACTAGTAGAAACAGATTTTAGGCAGAAATTGAAAATACGTAAAGAATTCAACGCGATCAGCTTCAGCTTTCATGGGAAAAGAGACAAAGGAATATGGATTCGGTTTGACAGCTGAGCGAACGAGAAATTTTCTTGATTTTGTTGTCAGAAAAGTGGATTCAAGAATTCAATTTCAACTTAACTGTCATTTAATTAGAAACATTGACAAGTGAGTGGTTAAGGAGGACACATTACCGTCATGCCCTTCTCCTGTCCTTCGTCGTCCGTCCGGTGCCTACTTTGCAGCTCAATAATTCTTGCTAAAGATGACGACAACGAAGACGATGGGGTTCTCTTCCTGACGCAGTCTTTATTTCAGCAGTCGGATGCGGAGGTGGAGGAGATGCGGGGGTGCTTTGGAGACTTGGAAGACTGGGGCCTGTCAATCTGTCCCTGTTGCCGGCCAAGGCTGAAGAAGGTCAGGGATTTGGTTCTCCAGATTCAGAACCTTGTCGTCAAAACCTTTCAGAACCTTGCAGGGTTTAGGAGGGAGGTGGAGGAGATCGCCAAGAGCAGAGAGTCGTCATCATCATCTTCCTTTAAGGATGCGTTACTGGGATTGCTTAGAAATATGGAAGAGGAAGATGGTGGTGACGACGACGAGTCAGATTCAGATCCAGGTAAGTTAAGCTCAGCCTATTTTATCGTTAGACACATTGATCATGTAATTTCTTTTGTCTCCAGACGGACATGGTGGTGGTCATAATAATATGGTCTTTAAAAACGAGCTTACTGATGAAGAAGACAGTGTGGACGTAACCGAAGACGAGGGAGTTTGGTTCTTCGACGAGGACGAAGACGAAGCGCTGGTCAGCGATAATGATGCTATTGCTGAGCATGAAAGAGAAGGAAGTGACCTGGATTCAAACCACTCGCCCTGTGCCACTCCGATTGACAGACAAGAAAGCCACGGCAATGATGATTCGGCCGATGGTAATTGTGTTCCATACCCTTTGCCTGCCAAGAAACAAGTCTCGTAGGAAACGTAGCTCTACAGAATCAGGAATTAAGAGAGCACGGCGAGAGATTCCGGAGAGACAAGATATCACGAAAAAGAATACGCCCAGAAAACGTCAATTTCGCTGTCCAGAGGACGATTGTATTCAATACTTTGATACGCAAGTTCAAATTTGACTAATGGCTTCTAATTTTCAATGTGATGATGTGTTTTTTTGTGTTTAGAGAGGTATCCAGAGACGCACATTACAAAAGAAAGCATTTAGGAATTCTATTATGCTTCGAATGCAGCAAATGTACAAAAGGATTTAGACGGGCATGTGATGTGTCAGTACATGAAAGAAGTTGTAAGGGAGTTGTCAAACATTTGTAAGGTTTTGTCGCAAAGCATGTAAATTAAGTAATGACCAACGTTTTTATTTGTGTATCAGAGATATCGTAGAGCGTCCGAGGAGTTTTGAGTTTTGTTGCCCAGAGCCATCCTGCCTCCAATTATTCCCAAGGTAATAATAATTAGAGTTCCATTTACAAGTTCCGTTGTGAATGAAACATCATTGTTTTTTAATGATTTAGTGAACGGAGCAGAGATGCTCACCACCGCCGAGTTCATTTGGGGATCTTACTGTGCTTTGAGTGTCCAAAGTGTGGAAAAGGTTTCAAACGTTCGTGTGATCTTAATCCTCATGAAAGGATTTGCGTAGAAATTCCTAAACTTGATGCAGGACCGTCAAGCAATTGCTGTCCAGAATGCGGAATATCATGTGCAAACAGGAAAATGCTGCAACAACACATCATTGAGAAACATGGTAAATATAAACATCAATCGGACAAGATGAATGTGCACAAATATGTACCATTTTTGATTTTATTTTTGCCCAGAATCCAAATGTTTTTTGTATTCTTGTTCGGTATGCTTGGAGGCATTCAAGGAGACTAATTTATTGCATGACCATGTAATGTCTCACCCAGAGGATCAGTTGTCATCGACATTTGCATGCTTTTTGTGTAAACTCGGATTTGACACCACAATTTTGTTGGAAAGTCATGTAGACGATGCTCATCGATGTCCTCATTGTCCAGGCAACATGCAGTAAGTGAAAAGAAACACTGTTTTATTATAACTGCAAAGCTGTCTGATAATGAATTGTTACTTATCTTTCTAGCTATAAGAATAAAGCCACTCACATTGGAAACGTGCATACCAAAGCAATTGATTTTCTTTGTGACTTCTGTGACAACGGGTTTCCAGACAAGCACACACTGTCAAATCACATGATTTTCAAGCACAACGAACAATTGGGTCTGTAACCATTTGAATGCACGATATGCGAAGGAGGAAAGAAATTTAGTAGTTGTAGAAGGTTGAGAGCTCACATGAAGCAGATACACCATGTTGACCTCGACACTCTGACTTGTGAGATATGTCGCCGGGGATTTTATCATCATGGGCTCCTTGCTTTGCACAAAAAATCGCATGAGAGGGAGGGCGAGGACGGTCAAGTAAGTATATTATTTTACAAGGTGAACTAACGGATGCTATTATTTAATTATCATTGTGAATTACAGATTTCCTGTTGTGATATTTGCGGAAAATGCTTAAATTCGGCTCGAAGGTTGAGGGGGCATATGTTTCGTTGGCACAGCGCGGAAGGGTAAGCCTTTGTGCACTTCTGGATGACACGTGTTTAAATGTTGTGGACCAGGCTTATTTGTTTTATTTGCATTTAGGCAATCTATGTGTGAGCTGTGTGGCGCTGTAATGACCAAGATTGGAATGAAGAAGCACAAATGCAAATTACCAGGCGATCCAGGGATTAAAACTAAAGGCAATCCTAAAGAGAAGAAACTAAAGGAAGGCCAATCCTTCAAGGAGGGTCCTCCCATTTGTGAAATGTGTGGATTGAAGTTCTTAAACCACAAGACTTTATTAAGCCACGCCAAAGTCCATAATTCCACTTTAGTGCCGAAGCAACGTCCTGTCCATTACATCTGTTCCGTTTGTCATGTACGATTTCCAACCCGTCCTAAATTAAACCAGCACCTGGCGGATGCACATCAGTTACCACCGACCGCCCGATTGAAACCTCCTGGAAGAACAAAGAGACAACAGACCCAGAATCAATGACTGATTGGCAACGAGGAAGTCAACAGAGGTCAACTGATGCTGCTTTCACTGCCAGACCTAGAGCTCCACCACCACTATTAATCTTCCCTCCTCCTCCTTAAAACAACTGTTATCCCAATAACGACTAGTATGGATTTAAGAAGTAATACGCCAACCCAAAAGCTAATACCAAAGTCTGTTTATTGTGCATATTTGTATGATTGCAAATTGCAATAAATGTAGTCTAACCTGTACTTTAAATGAAAATTTTCATACATTTATTTCTTTTGATTCGCCACTAGACTTTATTTTTTGAACATAATACAACTACTTAAGTGTCTGGTAATGACGAATTTCTATTTATTTAGCAACAGCAGCCAATTGTTTCAAATCCCCAATGCACTTTTTCAAATTCTCAGCATCTGACTCCTTCTCCACCGCCTTACGGACCTGATCGATGATCCATTGAACCATGTGACGCTGTTGGATGCTTCGCTCAACCTAAAAAATGAATGATTAGTAATTGGTCCCAGTCACACTTTTCAAGCCTTGCATAAACCTACATTTTGTTTGTCCACTTGATAGTCCAAGCGTTTCTTGACCTCAGCCCAGACCTGGACCAATCTCTCCCTGTACGCAGCCTCGAGTTGGAGCCCAATGTTCTCCCTCTTGACATCATAGAGCATTTTTGACCCCTCAGCTTCAAACTGGGACTTCTTCTCCTCCTCTATGGCCTCCTTGAAGTACTTGATTTCATTCACTTTGCCAGAATTGAACTCATCAGCAATTGCCTACACAAAAAAAGAGAAAAAGTTTAGCCCACAAAAATAATAAAAACGACAAAAGTTAGGATTTGGCTTACGTCCTGCTCCTTGTCCAACCAGGCAGAAACCTGGGGTCCAAACTTCTTGACCCCGGCAACAATCATGATGAAGAGGGAAACCCCGCCCCAAAACTCGTGCTCCAGGATCCAAAACTCTTTTGAGAGGAGGAAAGTGACGAGGCCGGTTCCAAACATGTAGGGCCCAGTCACTCCCGTCTAAACAAGAGTCACAAATAATTGATTAGTCGGTTCTAGACACTTTGGAGGAAGAAGGGACGAACCTTGTTGTAAAAGTATGTAAACCACTCGTCAGGTACGAAACCCATGCGGACTTTCCCAGGATACATAGCCCTTTAGGTTATTTAAAAAAAACACTCCAATAAGTACAAAAAGAACGACAAAAAGTGAATCTCTTGTACCTCTTTGGTCGAGGGAAGTTGACGAGGTCCCTGTCAGGCCCTTCTTTGAATGGCATGCTCTTGACTGCCGACGTTCCCAGGGGCTTGGCCATCATGACGAAGGGTGACGACGACAAAATTTGGCCTGGAATAAATAAAATGGAGGAATGACAAAAATGGACGAAATTGGAAAAGTGCCAAGTCCCCTACCTGAGGCTGCTGCTGCAGGGGTCATCATGACCACCGCGGAGGGGTTGACCAACTGACGACTCACCAGACGTGACAACATTTTGTCTTATCTTCTTCTTTTTCCTGAAAAAAGAAAATATAATTTTTAAAAGACGAAAAGTGAAGAAGAAAGAAGGGAGGAGACGGACAGCTCAATTCGAATTTCCCGAACCGATCCAGCTGTGCAGTGGGGCCTGAATTGACTCGAGACAATAAATGAAAAAGAAAAACAGATTTTTTTTCAAAAATGAGATTATCTTTTTTCATTTTCCTATTTTGATTGGACAAGTTGTACATTAAATGTCAGCTACTTCGAAGGAAGAACCTCCTCCACCCTTGTCCTTATCATCGTCATCGTCTTCGTCTCTGCTCCTGCCCTTGTTGACGTTGTCATCGTCCCCAATCCAAGTCCCTCCTCAGGATCATTCGATTGAAGACCTCAAGGATGGTGGAGAAGAAGAAGAAGAGGAGGATGACGTCAAGGGGGAAGGGATAAGGTTCTGTGCCCTTCAAGATTTACTGGACACTGAAGAAGTCCAAAGGATTTTGACGCCCGAAGAATGTGCTCCGGTCGTGAAGGAAGAAAGCAGTGCAGTACCCTTGCTGTCATTGTCAATTTCGGACCTTGCTAGCGACCTTGAATCTGTGTCAATAATACCAATAATCCCTGTGGAAGAAGGCATAAGGGATAATAATGATGACTGTCCGAAGAACCCTGATTCCGATCCGTCGTCGTCGTCGTCGTCAAAGACCGATCCACATGACGACGACGAAGGTGTCGTCGCCCAACCAAGTCTTCCTTCTTCCACAGACGTGGAGGAAAGTAGTGGAATTGTCCGCTGTATCCTTTGTGCCTCAAAAATCACTTCCAATAATCGACTGAGAGTCAAAAAGACAACTAATGCTAATGTTCCAGAACCAGGGTCAAGGGTTAAAGATGAAAGCGACAATGAGGAAGATGACGATGGTGACCTGAGTGAAAATCCTTCAGAGGAAGAAGTTCGAAACGGTCTCCTGCTGGCAACTCAAGTAGTGTTTAAGCTATCACCAGAGGCATTGGAGAAAATTCGCTCGACCTTTGGGGATGCGGAAGAGTGGGGTCTTTCCTTTTGTAAGGGTTGTTGGTGCATCATTCCTGAGACAAGGGGATTTCTGGCCCACCTCGAAGAACTCACGATTCCTTTGGAGGAGTTCAGAAGGAAGATTGTGGACGACGCAGTGGAACGGGTGAAAGAGAAAGAAGACCCTGTGACGCTTAAAGATGCCATTTGTCAAATCATCAAAAATCGTGCCTCTCAAACCAGCTCCAGCAACGAAAATGACAAACTGCCAAACCCGACTGACCAGATAGAATGCGTTCCTTTGCATGTGAATACAGGGAAGTCGTCTCTACCGGAGAACAGCGTCCATAATGGCCATAACGAAGCAGATGAGGAGAGCAACAGCGACACCGAAGAGTCTGAATCCGGTGAGTAAAGTACCTATATTTTATGAGAATTTAACTTTAATTATGCTGCTTATTGTTACAGGTGAGGACGAAGGAGGTAACAATGAGAATGATGACGGAAGTGGATTCGACGATGATGAGAGTGACGATGACAGTGTTTCAGACTTTGATGGCCTTGGTGAAATCATTGATCCTGCAGATGCAGAAGATTCTTTGAACATTCCAATTAAAGCTGAAATTGACGATTCCCTGTTCAACCCCGGAGCAGCCGAAGAGGATAATTTGTGGTTTTTCGGAGGTAGTGATGACGACGACGACGGGGTGGAGGAGAGTAATTATGGAGAGGAAGAAGAAGAACACTATGGAACGGATGATGACGTCGAGGAGTACCATTCAGAATCCGAATCCAGGATAATAAAAAGAAAGCGGTCCATTTCGCGTCCTCAATATTCCCAGCCTAGATCTAAGAGGTTCAAGTCTAAAAAGAAGAAAATAAGGAAGCAAGAGAGCATTGAAACTACTCAAAGAAATACTGCCCGGAAATATCAGTTCCGTTGCAAAGATGACAATTGTGTGCAGTACTTTGCGAAGTAAGTTGGCTTACTTTGTAAAATTTACATTTTGATTATTACATTTTCTGTTGTGAATTTTAGCGAATTCTTCAGAGACGCTCATTACCGGAGAAAACACATGGGAATATTGGTAAATTTAAATTTTCAAACTTTTAAGCTGTTTTGTCACTAAAATTTTCATGTTGTTCCTTTTTATAGCTCTGTTTCAATTGCGACCGCTGTGGCAAAGGTTTCAGACGAACCTGTGATCTGTATCCTCATGTCCGGACTTGCAAGGGTATTGAAAAGGACTCACGACTTGGACCAGACGGGGATGAAAGGCATGAGACTATTCAATGTCAT
>JAQIWU010001897.1:0-14184 GCA_034696445.1 Isotomiella minor
ATGCATACGTACCTCGCCAGTCCACCCCATTGTTTCATGATTCTTCCCACCTAAACGATTCACATTATGTAAAATGGCCATTGGAGAAATGTCATTTACCATCGTTTCATCCTTCGGATCTATAATCTCAAACTCCAATGAGCTTATCAAAGGTTTGAGTCCGAAACAACACCTTCCCATGTGAGGTCCCCTAATTTGCAAAATCTCATCTCCCTGGGATGTGCGTACAGAGTACAATGGAGACCCATATTTTTGCAACTGTTGCACCGTCCCAACTAATGTGCCTCCATCGTTAACCGTGAAGTGCTAAGAATATCAATTGTCTGAATGAAGGGTTCATCTCATCAAGTTATATTTGGTCTTACGCCAACGGATGAACAAACTCCAGGCTTCCCATTCAATTGTAAAACTTCCTTAAAGGTTTTCTTTGAAGTCTCTTTACTCTGCCCTCTTGTGAGGGTTGGACGAGCATTGCAAATTGAAATGTTAAATGGTTGAAACCCTCCATAGCAAATACGAGTGAGCAAAGCAGTCGTTTCAGCAGCCAAGAAAACCCTTTCTCCTTTGCTGTTCAGGATTTCATACTTGTTCAGTGCGTTCACAAAAACTGTTTTTGGCAAAAAAAACTTATTAATTTCTTATAAAGTGATTGATTGTGGTCAGTTTAGATTTCTACCCACATTCTGCTGAAATAACAGTCTGTTTGATAAAAAGATGTGTTACTCCCTTCAAAGTCTCATCCATACCACCAGTCCCTGTAAACATAAACATTCACTCTCTGATTATCAGTTACGCCATAGTGTTCTAGATAGTTACCTTCGGGCATTGCCAGTCGCCCTCGACTGTCCTTCCTCATAAATGTGGGAGAAAGTAGGGTATCCTTTCGTGTACTAGATTTAGGTTGTTCCATCACAGGGGTGACCTCCTCTGTACCCCCAAGAAAAAGAATTAACTCAAGTCACCCCTAGGATGGCAAGACTTACCCATGGTTGGATATATCATATTATTTTTTCAAATGAGAGTCCGAGTTCAAAATCCGACGTTCAACTGCTTGTGACTGCTGACATTATTACACTGAGTTCAAGCACTACTACATCGACAGTTTTGGGAATAACTCTACACGAATGTCATTGAGCCAATTACAGAGGATTCTTACAACCTGAGTTTCCTGAATATTTTATGACAGCACAACACTTCATCACTTGGACTGGCGACTGGTAAAAATAGCGGAAATATGTAGGTATGTAAAGGCCACCTCTATTTGTTATTATCCAACTGACTTTCACTTAGATAGAAAGCTGGCAGAGGAACTATTGTTATTTGGCTTAAGTTTGTTGCAATATTCCAATTCAGTACAACTAAGCAAGTTTGACACTGTCTATTTGGTCAAGTAATAATAATAATACACAGCGTGAAATTCAATCTAATTCAATTTGATTTCTGTTCTTTTTGACAAAAACAGCAAGAACGCTTCCTAACGAACACACCAGGAGAAAACCAATCTTTTCTAAATACAACAAACATAAATGTGCCCATGCCTGCTTATCCGGTGAAAGTTCTCAGCAGAAGGAGGAAATGCTTACATATATTGTTGTGTGAATTGAAGTACGAGTACATACGTATACACAGAAATAATGAGTGATTGATATGGGAAGAAGATGACGTAAATGAAATATAATACTTCTACTTTTACGACCAGCTTTTATTTCGGATTGCTTTTCATAGTTTTATTTTATTTTACCTAATCTAACTTTCTATGCAACCTGCTCAATAAACTGGCCATGAAGCGAATCAGTCACCATTCTCTCTCACGGAGACTTTCTTTGTAAAAATTGTTGCGGCACGGTAGGAGAAAGCGAGATTTGCATATATACACTTTTAGTAGTACTTTTTCATCCGCAATTTAACAATTGAGTGATTACTTTTACAACAGCGTTATACTTTCTTCCTGTCCACAATACGAGATTCACAGAAACTCGGCACGGCAAATGCTAATCCTACTTTAAGTGTGTCAGGTGCCAATGTTCTCTCAGTTTTAGTTTGAAGGCAATCCAAAATTTGGCTCAGGAGGAAAGAAGAAGGAAAGTAAAGCACGCTAAAAACTCGTCAAAATTGTGTCAGACTTTCTCCACTGTTGATTTTTGTAAGATAAATGCTAAATGCTTTCTAGGAAAACGAAATAAAGTTTGCTGAATGGAACCTAATTAGCGACTAAAATCCTTGCCATTCTTTCACTTTCTTAATCACCACACATGACCTAGAATATCCTGGTTTAATGTTCCATATAAATGCAGTGGATTTGAGGGACAATCTAACCTACGCCTTATATAACTTCTTAGCATGTCAAGTTTTCCCTGCAAAAGTAGATGAAAAATGAATTTGGCGTATGCGCTTCAAGAAAAGAGACAGTTCTCTCATTAATTTATTATGGACACTTCCAATTAAGAATACTGCGTACTTATGGTCACATTCACATTATCGTGTGCTTCTATTCTTACTTTTACTCTTTTTACGCCTACTTTCGCCCCAGGGTATAAAATATTCAGTAAACAGAATGACGATACGATAGTCATTTGATTTGCTTTTTGCTACCAAATGCCTAGATTTGAGGATACAAGAGAAGCCAAAAATTGTTCATAACTTAATTGTAAGGACGACATCACAGATAAATAAAAATATATGCATAGCAATTGTAGCTTCAGAGTCCACGATTTCAAGCCATCCATTCCCTTCTCGGAATAATAAAGTGTCCACACTAATTTAATCCCGCTTCCCGAAATAGACTTTCATTTTCATTTTTCTCTGTCCGTTCCCTCATCCTTCCTTCGTTGGCGTTCCGGCTCATTTCCTCTCATTCCACGTTTTGATACTGGAAATTCTGCAGAGAGAAGCAATTAAACAATGCCACCATGTTATTACTACAGTATGTTCCGCATGTTCTACTTATTAGTAAGGGACCACAAGTACAAATCCTGCATTAGCATTCATTTGTAATAACGGAGGAGAGAGTGGGAAGACAGGCTAATGCTAATTAATTATTTGTGCCCAATTCACATTTATAGAAACAAGAGACCAAAAACGTATGTACGTGTGTCTGATGAGGAAACTATACTAACCAGGAGAAAGCAAGCCGCGAGAAGTAGAGCTTTATGTGTGACTTGCATTTCCAGAGGGAACTTCACTCCCCAAATATCCTTGAGCATAATCCTCTCCTGGTCTCCTCTGCATCTACTCCAGTACCTTGCAATCTTCCCCACTAATGTTTTCCCATCAGGTAAAAATACGTTAAATTCTCCACCAGGTTCCAGGCTGAAGGTGAAGCAACTGGAACTTGGTGGTCCAACTATTTCAAGGATGACCCGTCCATCCGCATCTCTCACAAAGTAGTGAGGACGTGTCCACTCCGTTGCATGTTCTATGGTCCCTATCGTTGACTTTGGAGATCTTAGCGTAATGTCCTGGAACAATCAATTAATTATTCACTCACTTTCAGAAGTGTAAGAGAAGAATGCTGATGGTGGTGCATGTGCCTCACTAATTTCCTCTACTACTTTCTCCCTAACTAAGATCTGATGTTGATAAACTGCTCTTGGACCTGCTTACTTTCTCCTACATAAGCTTCAAGTGCAAAGGAAAGAGAGACTTTATGCTTACACCTCCACATCCACAGCTCCTCGGTTCCCCATCCATCTTCATCACTTCCTTTCTGTACATCCCTGAACGAATGAGCACGCTCACGTCAAAGGGCTTGGTCCCTCGACACCAGGCTTTGGTACTAGTGTCCGTCGTTTCATCTCCCATAAATATCTTTTTAAAAACACAGAAACAACTGGTTTGTGTAATAGATCACGGTTGTTTGTAGTTGTTTGTTTCAATGAAACGTCTCATTTTTCTTTCAATTAATTCTCAGTCCCACCTTACCTTCTCTCCGTCACTGTTGAGTACTTCGTACTTCGTCTCCACCGAGGAGAATACTGAAAATTCAATTGAAATGAAGGATACAATCAATTTTAAAAGTGAAAATGGTAACTAACTTTCAACAGGTTGACCTGACGGCTTTATGAAAACGTGTTGAGTGTTTATCAGTCCACTTAGTCCACCAAGAAAATCTATAATTTTTAGATGAACGTTAGTGAAAACTTCCCCAAAAAAACTCCTTTATGCTGCACCTACCGTTTAATGGATCGTGAACATTCCCTTTTCCTTTCCCTTCCTTTGGCTGGCTTGTTATCACCTTCTCCAATTCCTCCAACATGTATTCTTTGGGGAAAACAAGACATGGAAAATTGAATGGATTGTAATTTTTGAGTGCGTACCATCATTTGTAGGATGAATGGATCCTCGTTTCTTTGTCAAATCAGGCCACATTGGGGTTGTTAACGTTGAAGATAAATGTGACTTTAAAACTCCATGAAAATGACTTGTTCCAAAATGTAATTACAGTTGCTGTTGCACGCACGGGCTGTGTATGAATCTGTAGACTTTCACCACTCAGGTTCCAAGACCAACTTTTCTTTCGTTGAGGTGTCAACTGCACCCACACAATGAACAAGGAACAAAACTGTTTTCTTTCCTGTCCGCAATATTTCCTACTTTACGACTGGGTTATTTACCTCTAGGAAATATATGCCAATAACAGCAATGCGTTCCATAAGAAATTCTAAAGAGTCCGAGTCCATTTTATCACCTCACGTTACTTACTGTGTGTAATATACTGGGCCAATCTGATCTTGCATGAGAAACCGTTTCCGCCTTCTGCATAAAGTTTCTCCTTCTCTCCTCACGCTACAGTGAGGAAAGTTAGCTGCAGAAAAGCATAATCACAGCAACTATGGACTTTCACCTCTGAACGAACAGTGACTCCTGTCCATTTGACTTTTGCATGTTTGACTATTATTACTAGTAAAGTGGACAACAGCAATGCATGTTTGTATCGTTCATATTATAAATAAATATACACCATCGAAAGTAAAAGGAAGAATTTATTCGATAGATGGAAAACAATGCGTCATTGGACCTTTTGTATGCTACAGATGGTAAAATACTGTCATGATTGTAAAGAGAAATCTATCCAAAATTAGCAAAAATCGTCACAATTAACAAGATGAATACTACAATGATAAAATAAAAGATTACAGAGGCAACAAGTTGAAACATGCATGATGTCAGGGTGCAAGCAAAGAGTATCCCTTTCTCTTGTCTGGTAGCTGCTTGTAGGTCCTAAAAAGAGAAAAGAGAATGTGTCTAAAGGCTAATCAGACTCTCTGCTTTCCATTTCATTTCTATATATCATTTCTGTCTTTCTTTACCAAGAGTAGAGGTACACAAATCAGCATGAGCCTTTTCCACGGATCAGTCTCTTCATGTGGTACTTTAATAGAAAATGAAAAGTAATCCTGAACTATTTCCCCTTTGGGACTCCGTTTCCCTCTCTCAAAGTGGATAATGAACTTTTGTCCTGTCGTTAAGCACAGGATATTACTTCTAAAGGATATTTCTGAGCGGATGGATATAATCTCCTTTTTTCCACAGTTGAGGACGGAATAGGCTGCAGAGTTTGGGATAAAAGAACACTTGTGTGCCAGGGTCCCTTGCTTCCTTTTTAGCTGGAAGACAGAAAGCCTCTGGAAAGGAGATCAGCAAAATGAATCGTACTTAATACTTGGCGTGCATTCAGCTTACATGACAGTAGCCCATCCGATTGAATTCTGCTACCAATTTCAAGGTATTACTGCTCAAGTTGCTGGACGTTGGGATGAGAGCAAATTCTCTGCAATATGGCCTTTGGAAGTACCACGATGTTCTTTTCACAAACGTTTCAGTCTGTTCAATTATGTAGTATACCACATTTCCAAACGCATTGACCACTTCGTATTTGTAAGTCTCATGAGTCACAGGTACTACATGCAAAGGAAATCAATAACGATGAAAGGGTTACTTTATGTGTAATTTAGTTAACTTACCATCCGCATTTCTACTATATCTTCGAACCACAAAGGAATCGCAATCCGATAAATCTAAACAATAAAAATACCGAATCGGATGATACAATAGATGATGTCGTCTTACCAGAAAAGCTTTTTGCACAATGCAGGTACTTCGGATCCACTCTTATGGGTATAAATGTCTCAGGTACGGTTGTCTCATCCTTTCCCTTTTCACCTAAAAATGTAAGTTTATGTCTCATATGCCAAGAGTCGAAAGTGTTGTTATATGTCTCACATGTATTTGGATGCACAAGATTTTTCTGAAAATATCCCGGCATATCGGAGAGGTGGTAAAGATTTAGAATAAACCCGGAGAAATTACATCAACTTTCTACAAGAGAAAGTGAACTGATCCTGGTGGTTGTTTTTTCCTTTCCTCATTCACGACCTGTGACGTGAGTCATTGTGAAAGTCGTAAATCTCAGAACCACAAAAGCGATATGAGGAAATTGAGTGAAGAAAGAAAGACACACTTAAAGCCTATGGCTTAATGGCTGCGCAAGCATTCACTCCTTCATTTCTCAAATTCCATGAAGAAGAGAAAACAAAGCAAAGGTGTGTGTCACTGAGCACAAACTGTGTTTTTATTCATATGCCTGCCTAGTTCAAGGTTGCATGCCTTTGTCTCAAATACTTGAGGATGTTTTATAGATGTGTGTCACGTCATTGATCAAACTTCCACTTGAGGACAAACTTGAAAATGTCACACCTTGGTGCACATGCACTGTTGCAAATTCTGTATTATGAAAATTATGGCAAAGAAATAAGTACTCCTCCATATAATTAATTACAGTGATATATGAGGATGACAATGGTTCCACATTGCTACTGTGAATTATGTTTTTGCATACGCTTCGGTGGTTCTGCTGACTGCAGTAAGTTTCAATTCCACAGTTCCCAGGTCCACTCCCACCATATTATTGTAAGTAGGTATCTGCCTCACTATGAAAGAGGGATGCATGCAAATGACAAGATGACACGCTACACTAGCTCATTACTCATTTTAATGCGGTAGTGTGTTTGAAGTGAAAGAGAAGAGGCATGGATGATGATGATGAGAATAGCAAGGTGTTTTATTTTTGCTATTCATAATCTCAAAGAAGAGAATCAAGTAGTCAGCATCAAAGGAATCATTGAAGGTTGAAGTTCAAAGTAGTTTGCTTTGGGAATGAGTTTGACTGCTTTCTCCCTTTTTCGAGGTACTCAATTAAATCGACGACGCTTCCTTCCTTAGCCGGGTAAATACTTTATTTATTTGTCTTCAAGAGAGATGTTTTGAGTATCACAGTACATGTAATTTTATAACGATATAACTACTTCTGACTTGTACATGGAATACTATGTGGGCATCACTACTTGACTGATTGAGTTAAGCCTATTGCAATACAGAATACACGAGTAGCGTAAACGATCAATTCAGTTGGGAGTCTAATAAAATGGCACACTGAAGGAAAGCATAATATTCTCCAGTTAATACTGTCATAATATTTCTATTGAATACTTTTTTTGCCTTATCTAAGTACCCATTGAAAACTTCAGGTATGAAAGTAATTGTTAATTTGCGCACTATAATGAGCACTCCGATTGTCTTTAACCCTTATAAACATCCTTTTTTCCCACTGTAAGAGCGGATTGATAATACTTCGCATCTGAAATTCGGTTTGTCTCCATTACATAAGTTTTGTACCCAGTGAAAGTTTTTTGGAGAAAAAATCATTCGACGTTCGATCAGAATGTATCCATTGTGCTTGAGGTAACCGCAGAATTCGTGGGTGGAGACAGGGAAAACTCATACTCTTCCTCCATCCCTCCGTCGCCATTTCCTGTGGTGATGTGATACTTTTTCAAATTGCCCACGGCCACCAGGATGAAAGTTACAAGGGAAAAGAAGAGAACGGAGAACCAAGCCCAACATTTCCTGGAGACACCTCCTTGCACAACTTTATGGTAGAATTGGTAATCCACCATGAAAACAATGGAGAGAATCAAACACTTCGTCCTTAGGTCCATGTTTTGGTGAAAGTCGATCATGTATGTTTCTTCAGCGGTTGTCTCATCCTCTGGGGACTTGCCAAAGAGGAGCCACCGTTTGCAAATCCTCCCTAACAGAGTTAGCTCGTCAGGGAGGTAGACATTGAAGACGGGAGTCTCAGGGAGACCAGCAGCTGTATAAGAGTCCGGTGGTCCTACTACCTTAAGTCCTAGCACATCATTCGTCCCGTGTATGCTGTACGTTGGGGAGAATGAGAGGAGGCGGTCGTCCTGGACAATTTTCCCTATCTCCTTCCCACTGTGTTTCACATTGGCATGCTGTAATTTCATATTGATCAAACTGAATGTGAAGTGTATTCAAATGACAAGAAATGACACCATTATTTTATTTCGTAATGTAGTGTTTCAGTTTGCATTCTTACCCCGTGCTGCCTGCTGAATCCGGGCCCAGTAATTTTTAATACTTCCGAGTAGTCGTAGTCTAAAATCATGACGTTGTAGGGTTTAATTCCTATCTCAAACACAGTACTGGCCCAGGCATCCGTTGTGTCCAGAGCAAAGTAAATGGGTTCGCCTTGACTATTGAGCACCTCAAACTGGCATTTTAGGTCGATGTAACCTACCCAATTAACCAATTAAATATGCATGAGTCTTTAATGGTTCCCCCATAACTTCTAACTTTAGCTCCTAAAAGAAAAGTTTGAAAGGATATTCTTACGGATTATTGATTTCGTGGCAGGCTTCACAAAAATTCTGTCCGCATCTCTCAAGTCGCGTAGTCGTTCATAGAAGGAAGCTGTCATGAAAGATAGGATGACAATTTTAAACGTACTCTTAAGCTGCACCTAATTTGCGTTCACAACACACCTCGTCTAGTTTGAATAGGAAGGAAGGAAGGGAATGTTTGAAATGCAGGTTGTGTGGGTAAAAGGAGGCGGTGATGTGTGTAATTTCATTTCCATAATGTGCTTTACTTTGCCTATTTACATTACCTGAAGGGGGCTTTGCTTTTCTCCTCTCGTCATAGATGTCAAACGGATAAGGTGTCTCAAAATTGGAAGGAGTCAATCCATATATCGACTGACAACCTGATGGATAATAAATACCAAGGGTGAGTCTTTGATAGCATAGCAAAATTGCTTTGACCCACACACACACACACGCTTCAAAGAAAAGAAGTGAAATGGCAGCAACAGTTTTGCTTTGTGTGGTAAAGAAAGTTAAAAGAAAAGGGCAAATCGAATGAAAGAGGTAATGGGGAAAGTGAAAGCACAGACACAACATTGCATCGTGTAAGCAAGCATCTCTTCTTTTTTAATGGCTTTTATATTTACACTCTCTTATTTTATTCCGTACCCTTTTCCTCGGTCGTTTGTGGACTCTCCTCTCCTCCTTTCTTCTCTGATGATGGTGGATTAAGATTCACACTCTCTTCCTTCGTTTTAGTTGGGGATGCTATCATCGTGTCATGTAATGTGGCAGCTTTACTTTCCTTGTCTTTTCTTCATAGATACGTGCACAATAAACCAGTCCAGATGAAAAACGGGGTTTCTCAACCTGCTTTCTCCACCAGCAGAGTTCCACCAACTGAAATTAATTGGTCTCTTAATTTGATTAGTGATAATGGCCAGAACCAGTAATTCCTTACCTCTTAAAAGTATGAGCTGCCACGTAAGTACTAGCATCCTCTTCTCAGTCTATTTGTTTGGCTTCAAGTTGATGAATTATTGTTTAAAGTGTAGTTGTTATTGCAAAGACATGCCTGAATGGAAGCTAAAACTTTGAACAACGTCGGGTTTACATTTTAAAGAAAACTCGGTTTCAGTCAGGCAGTCGGACGGGTCTGATGTTCATCCGTCAAATGAAAAAAGGACACTGACAAGAGAAGAGGATAGAAGGAAGGAAGAAGACCCAACTCCACCAACTCTCGACTCTCACCCTCAACTTCAACTTCAACCTGCCTTCATGCCTGCCATTCATCCAGTCTGGAGAAAGTAGGGAGTCCAATTGGAAAGTACGTATTCCTTCAATCTCCACAACCAAAGAGAGAAAGTTTCGAATTCCACTTCACTATACTTCACGTCACTTCCACTTCTCGAATGGTAAAAGTATCATAAAGTATTTGTGCGTGTGTGAGTGAGGTCCAAGGGTCCAATACAGTACCAATCCCTCGACAGTCTAAAAGCCCTTCCCCTTCCTCGACTTCATTCAATTTAAAAGAGATTCTTGAGATGAACAAGAAGACCTATCGCCTTGCTTCTTCGTGTGAGAATGAGAGAGGAGCGGGTGGATTAGATTTGGAAGCTGCATTATCTACCTTCCCTTTTCAACTTAAGGCCACAATGTATGTAGAAGAGTAACATAAACTTTTTCTTTTACTAAAAAGTTGTGTGAGCACATTACCTACTGCTCACATCTTCCCTGCATGGCCAGGACCAGAACCAAGATCTTACCCTGGTGTTCCATAAGTACAATATAATCTTTACCCAGTCAAGTTAGGTAAGCTTAAGCCAAACTCTTCTACCTTAGCATCTTTTACAAAATGCCACCCGCATTCCCATCTCCTCATGAGTGTGCAGTAAGTAAAGCATAACTTTTTTACCTCGACAGAAAGGGAAAGTAGAAGAGAGGAGAATAAGAATGCATTATTATTATTATGCAAGAGATGTGGCCGACTTGGGATTTTCTCCAGGCATAGGAGGAAACGTGGAATTTAAGAATGAAACAGTTTCACTTTACTTTGTACCAGTTGTGCCAAACGAGTTCGAGAGGCAACCAATCGTACTTGAAGAACTTCAAAGAAAATGTTTAGGAAAGAAAGAAAATGTAGGAAAGTGAATTTTATTTCGTTGCGTTCTTGGTCCCACTTTCACTTTCGCAGGATGGAAGACGTGATGACTGGAGGCTATTACAGCCCGCTTGCTTGCTCAGTCCTGAGTAGCTTCGCATGCATGTATGCCTCATGATTACACATTAGGTAGAGTTTTCATAATAGAAAAAGCAGAGACTTGCTGCGAATATTAAAAAATGAAGAGAAAGCAAGATTATTGTGAGACTGGGGAAAGTAAAGCGCTATAAACAGGATGTAACTCCAGAAACTCCTGCCACATCATCTCAACCCGTCCAACACCAACCACAATTTATAGCGAAGGGAACACGGTCTCTCAAAATAAACGAGAAGAAGCTCCCAAGCTTTCTTAAAATAGCGTTGGTTTCTTACATTATTTCTGTAGCCTATATCACCAGCTTTTATTATCCAGGATGGATGGATGGAGAAGAGCCGTGAAAGAGGCCTTCTCATTTCATTACATTGCTTTTAAGGTCTCTCATCTCATATCATGGCCATCGCTACTGCGTTTTCATTTACCATCGGTGATGGTTTTTGATGTGAGGATAACGAGACTGGTCTCTCTGATGCTATTACTGGGAGAGAACGAAGGTATTAAACGAAGAGAACAACATGCTGGCTGTTACCCGGCTTTCGGTAGTAGGGAAGGTTGGAAAAGACCCGTATTTCATTCTTGTTCTATTGGAACTGGAACCACCAACTTTCTCCGCTTTTGTCATCGTGCCTGGCATACTGACTGAGTTTTCAGAAGAATGCGGCCTGTCTGACTTCTCAACGAAGATAAAAATGATGATAGTTTGAACGCCTTTTAACGCTGTACAATATATTTTCCCCGTTAGCTGTTTTCCCCATCAAACATGTGGACAGGCCCTTTTTTATTTATAAACCAGAGTAAACTTCAGAGTATAATTGAGACTGTGGGAAAGGTCAACTATCACCGAGTCAAGACTTGACTTGAGGGGCAACCATGTCACAGTCAATTTTGTTGTGATCCCATCTGGGAGGAGAGTCTGGAAAGGAGAGAAGATGTGATTTTGACGGGGAAACGGATGTTTCAGCCCAACCAGCAGAGATCTTTCAAGTTAATAATACTGAGCCTTTTGTCAGTCTTAAGGGATCCTGACAGACTTCCTCCTTCCCAAACTGGCTTTTGCTGGTTTAATAAAGTGAACGAGATTAAGTGGGGATTTGAGATGTCATATAGGTATTGCTTACTTTGACGGAATGGTAATTGACATCGACCCAAAAACGCCCCTTATGGAAAATGAGGGCTGACACATACATACATAAGTAGGAGTGCATTAAGTTCCGTAAATTGGATGTAATGAACTTTACATTTGAACTCTTTATTCGAGTAATTTCATTCACAATTCACTAGGGCTTTCACTCCTTCCCTTTTATTATAAGTTGTCAACATTGCTAACTAAGCATGAGTTTCCAGCTAGAGAGAGAGAGAAAGTGCACAATGTAGTACGTAAATACAAAATAAGCAGTAAGAGGCAATCAATTCTTATGAATTATAGAAATGCACGCCGAGTTCCGCTTTGCCCATTCCCTCTTCCATAATTCCCTTCAAGTTTTTAAGGGAATGAACGAAAATGACTTTCACCATTTTTCCAACTAATAAACGAGGAAGTAACCTCTTTAAAAAAATACATTTAATACTTGCATGGAGTTCCGTATCTTTCATCTTATAATTTCCTTTTCGTAATGACTTGGCTTATGTTCAACCATATCTAAGGTGCGACGGAATGTTGACTTGTTTACTCTGAAAGATATTAGGTATGTTCTTTGGAAGCCATCCATTCCATGACACATGCCATGTTCAGTAAAATATTTAATATAAAGTCTATTTAGACTAGAACCATCTTTCAAAGGCAAAAGCCGCTTTCACTAAAAATATTTACCTTCTTTTTCATTCAATTCGTTTTTTATGGAGTCAAGTTCACAAATGGACCGCAGAGATGCGAATATGAACAGGCAGGTTTCCTTCTTTCACAGGAGAAAGCAATTTTATAGACCTCATGTTCTGCACAGAGCAGTGCCACACAAAACTGTTTATAGGTATCGTATGATAGAATGAGGGTTAGGACTTCTTTGAGCGTTTTCTACTACAGTCCTCTGTTCAACATTATTTCCGAGGATTGGACCCAATTTCCTTCCGCCGAAAAGAGTGCTTCTGGTAGAACCACTCGATCACAGAAAAGAAACATTTTTTTGCCCATTGCTTGCTCACTCGACTCCTTTCTCTCAAATTGTTGCCAATTTGTTCGATTCAATGAAGCGTAAAATAGTGAATGTCATTTTCAACATAGCGTCATTAACCACAAAAGCTGGTTCCAAGTTCCAATGGTCTAAAGCAAAAGGTATGAGTTTTCAGGGGTACTGTAAGATTCTGGGTGTGGGACAAAAGTTGACTATACTTTTCCTGCTATCAAACTTCCAAGAAAAAGAAAGGAGGCACTGGAGCAAAAGGAAGATTATCGATTCCTTCTTTCTAAACAGGAATGAATGAAGTGCAAACTTTCTTAAAACAAAAGTTGGGAAAAGCCATGCTCTCAAATAGGTGAAGACCTGATTTATTATTTAGTTTCAGCTTTCCAACAAAAAGCTTTCACTATAATCCCTCCTCTTCATTATTTTACTCATTTACAGCAAGTTTTACAAAATGTTGTGATGAACAATGGTATAAAGAAGCCTTGAATTAAGTTCTAACTTATTATCATTATTAAAGACCAAGAAATTAGAAAACTTCTGATTTGACTACGGAGAAGGCACTTGACCTGGAAAACGCCTGGCTCTTTCTTTATTAAAGTCTATGGAGCTGTCCACTAAAAGAGCTATGAAGATAATGATTATCAAGATCAAAAAGCCAACACCCAGAAGCCTTTTGAATAAACTTTTATAGTCGATTGGGTCCCTGACGTTTTCTGTCAATTGATAGTCCTGCAAAGGAGGTATAAAATATCAGAACTTTGAACACATTTGCAAAGGGAATTCCCCTTACCAGCATGAGAACAGTAGCAAGAATAAGTGCCTTCATCTTACCGTCCATGTCAGTCGTGTGAAAACTTAGGGCATACGTATCTGCCTGACTGTACTCTTCCAAACTAATTGCATCTGTCTGTCTGGATATTTTCGCTTTACAAATTGTCCCGTCGGGAGAATAAACATTAAAGTCGTTCACCGGGAAGTGTCCCATCGTCAAGTTCTTCCACGAACTTTGTCTAAGAATTTTCTGAACAGTTCGTCCATCTGGAGTTTCGATTAAGTAGGATGGTGGTGGGACTCGGTGACAGGGACAGGAGGATGACACTTTATTTGTCTGGACAATGTTCCCTAAAACAGTCGATTCTC
>JAQIWU010001898.1:0-14183 GCA_034696445.1 Isotomiella minor
CCTATATAAACTAACATTCGTCAAAGATATGCCTTAGTTCGGCACGTTCAATCAAAACCACCATTCCTTAAGTTTATTCCTGTGTACTTGACGTTATTGGTATATTATCAGATTTTTTTATCATTTTCTAATTAGATCTCTTTTTAAGCACATAAAACTGTGTTACCGATAGTGTAGAAAATGACATTTTTTACAAGTCCAAAGGGGGTGGGTCCTTCGGAATGGTGGACATTGTTTCTTTTGGGGAGTATTTACACCGTGGGCGAGCTTGGACATTTTCTTTTAGGCAGGTATAACATCCTAATGTTCCTAATTCAATTACCTAATTAATGAACATAATTGAGGATTTGAACCTTATTTTTAGTGTGTCGCGTGCTATGGCAACCGAGTTGCACTTTGGAGACAAAGCCTGTCTCAAGTTTCCCAACGCCACTCAAATCAGCTCATCTCACTGTGCTGACATAACTGACCAACTCGAGTAAGCGTGTAGGAAGGAATTGCTCCAAGTATTTCAAACTTTTCTTAATTCGCGAGAAACTTCAACTTTGTTCTTCCTACATTTCAGATGTGAAAATGTTCGAGTCGTTGATGAGGATGGGAGGGGAATTTCCCCTTGCGAATGGACGTATAATGGATTAGGGTTGGAGTATCACATCCTTGCTGGCCCTGCATTCATGGCAGTGTACACAGTCTCTGCAATTGCCTGGGGTTATCTAGCAGATAAGAAGAACAGAGTTCATTGTCTATCTGTCGCAGCCTTCTTCTTTAGCACGGCCATCGTCGGGACTGGGCTTTCGACAAGTTATTGGCACGTCTTTATAAGTCGTATGGCCCTTGCTGCAGGGTGAGAATTTATATATAATGCGATATAATAACGGCTGTCCAAATGTGTTTTATAGTTAAAGCACACATCTATTCACCAAGTGTTAGTCTAATAGTAATGGGGTAATTTTATATCTTTATGAATTTATGTTGGAACGAGGAAGATATACGATTGCAGGCGGAGAAAGCAGAGGGAGGGATGATATGAAATGAAACGCTCACACATTTTTCTTTATTCTAGAGAGTCTTCTTGCCACCCACTCGCTACAAGCATTATCGCTGACCTTTTTCCTAAACGAAATAGAGGTCTTGCTATGGGATTATTCCACTGGGGGATATACATCGGCTACGGTTCCTCCTTTGCTATAGGCAATCACATTACAGCAGCTAATATCATGAACATGGTACAGTCATTCTCATTTTTATCATCCATTCTTGTGGAAACTGCAATGGAAAACGAGGCAACTTAGGTGCATAATGAAATGCAGGGTTGGCGAGTTTCTTACGTTCTAAGCGGCCTCCCTGGATTTGTCGCTGCATTATTATTTTATTTCACTGCGAAGGAACCTCAAAGAACTCTTTCCGAGGAGGAGGAGGAGGCAGAGAAAAATTGCAAGGCTGGAAAAGGAAGTTTGTGGCAGCTTGCTTGGACCACCATGAAAAATCCTGCTTTAATTTTTCTCGTCATGGGTGCATGTATCCGCCACGCAGGTAACTTAATTTAGTTTGAATAGTGTCGAGGAATAATGATGCATTATAATCTATCTAGGGGGATTTTGTTGGGGTTACAATTCGGCATTATACTTCAAAACTTACTACCCGGACTATGATGCTTCATTGTGGCTGTCCGTGATTTCAATTTGTGCTGGGATATTTGGCGTGTTTATTGGAGGTATTTTGTCGGACGCGTTGGTAGGGAAACTAGGAGTTTCTGCACGAGCCATGGTTTTGTTTGTTAGTCAGGTATAGTCTAGTCATGTCAGGAATAATGGAAAGAACAATGGAATAATTGCGCATTTGCTAAACCATAGTTAATGGCCAGTCCATTTGCCTTTGCACAACTGTTCGTAGGCCCACCTTTGGCGTTGTATTTTCTCATCGGGGCCTACGTAACTGGTAAGCCACTTGAACTACTTGAAGGTGACCGCACATAATTATTGTTTATCTCTCGCAGCGGAATTCTGGTTTGGTGTTATGTTTGCCCTTTTGGTGGAGTTGGTGCCTTCGGAAATTCGATCCAAGTCAGTTGCCGTTGCCCTATTTTGTATAAACAACATAGGGTAAGCTTTGAAAATCTCAAGTCTCAATTCGCCCCTCACATTCTTTCTAATATGATTTTTTTTATCAGGGGAAACACGCCAGTCCTGGTCGACCCAATTACTCATCGTTTTAACTACAGGATTGCTTTGACCATCTTGTACCCGGGTGCCCTTTTCACCAGTAAGTTGAAATTACCTGCGTTTTGGGTTTTGATGATTGAACTTTGATATTTTTTTATCAAAGGTTCCGTGCTCTTTTTCGTATGCTGGATAATTCTTGTGTGGCAAAGCAGGCGTAGTAGCAAACCGGCCTTGAAATAAAAATCCTTGGAAAATATAAAACAATCATTGGAGAAGAACTTGACTCGATATGTATCATAAAACTATCTATTAATGTGTCTCTCTCAAAACAAGATTGTAATCTAAACATCAAATTTGCGTCCCCCTCTCATCAGTCAGCTTTAGTAAGCAATGTAAACTTTGTCTTCTCAAGCATTTCAATGTGTCCTGCTACATGGAGTTGGCAGCAGCAACTATACACACTCCCATCGCTTTGCTTTGAAGTGGATAGTTTTAGAAAGAGAGAAGACAAAGTCAAGGAGAAAGTAGAAACTATGGGGAATGAGAATGAGGAGAAAACTTTGATTAAAAGTTTTCATTTTGCTTGTGCTTCCCTGACAACGTTATACTGATATGGTGGTTTCAGAGTTGTCCCACTACACCAAAGGCAAAATACTGCATCTGCATCTCTCACCAAGTCCAAGTTCTGTTTGGAAAAAGCTGTCTACTTTCTCCTGTAGTTATATGCCTTCGTATCATGCAGTGCCCCTGTGATCATCGCTACCTAAGTCACTCGAGACTAAAGTTGTTATGACCTCATGTATTAAAATTGTTTTTGTAATATTCCCCATTTCTTTTATTCGCCAAAAGGAAGGAACACTTTTTTCTCATTTTATTGCACAAACAAAGTGTTACAAAGACAACGCAAAGGCCATTTGATGACGTTTCCTATGTGTGTTTTGTAAAAACAAGTCGTAATTGTCAAGTGGCCTTTTATTCAAGGAGAATGTAATATAGGAATATCTCATCATCGCTGTCACATGGCGTTCTTTTCATCCAAGCTACATTCTAAAATTTGAGAGTAGTGCACTCACTTTATATTTTAGATAGCACAGTTTAACTTTTATTTATACGGCCCTGAGAAATTAACGAAACTTTGTCGCTGAACTAAAACAACTTAAGTAGATAGATGCGTGCTTAATTCGTTTTTTCCATTAAATCAGTCAGCAAGCAGTCTACGTCAATTTGGAAAGAGGCAAAATGGAGGTTGTAAATAAACAGTTTCCTGGGTAAAGCTATGCAGCAGTAAAATGATAAGCGATAAAGTAGGTTAATGATTGACAACGGTAATTTGACAGTTCACAGCCAGTGAAACTTTGAATGTTTTAATAGCTTGCGATTTACACGCAAACTATCGGTGGCAAGAATGGTGTACTTCATTAAGGAAAGTGCTCCAACTATGTTGTTGATTCGACCCGCGCGTATCCTTTATTAAAGTGTTAAAAGCATTGGCAGTTTTGATTTGAATTGGAGTAGAGGAGAGGGAGTTTTCTGCTTATTTTTTTTGTTGCAAGAATGGCTTGGCTGTGTGGAGAAAGTAAAAGGAGAGACTTTCCCATTAATGTTGTAGAAGATAATGAAGTGATTAAAGAAGGGAAAGGCCATGCCCATAATACGGTTCGCAAAATACCGCATTGCTAATTTTGTATATTACTTATTACATTAGCCCATGCAAACACTACTTTGACTTTGCCCAACTTCATGGAGGAGAGAAAGTCGTGTTCGGGTAACTTGGAGCATAAACTTAATTTTCTTTTCATATTAAAGAATGGTAGAGACACTTCCTCCTCTGAAACTACTTTCCCTGGAGTGTCACAACGTGGAAGACGACGTTACATCCTTTACGACGTTGGATAAATTTAAAATATCATCTCATTAGCTGTGAAATTTCTCATTTTCCCTTACCATCGTCTCCTTCAATATCTCTACTCCCTCGCTGTGTAGTCACTGCTTTTTGAACACTCATGCATCCTCAACCTGATTTCCAATTTTCTTTATGCTTGCTTATCATTCTCCGAAAAGGAGATCCTTGGAAGACTTAATTTCCTCTCCTCCTTCCCATTTGCAAAGCTCATCTTGTGTAGTTAATTCTGCCAGGGGCTGATTATGGGGTGGGTGGTCGTCGGGTTCTTTTTATCTCAGATTTTTTTAACATTCCCGACAAAAGATTTTGTCAACCACCATTTCATTTTTTTCTTATGTTTTGTGATCAAGGTCCATTTCGCATTTTCAAGAAGCTTTCTCTTCTGGAAACAGTTTGCTATATTTGCAGACAAGAATGGTGGAGCTTGAGCTGGAACATAATGTTATCGTCTGTTTTCAGTTCAAAAAAGAAAACAGTTTACGATGTAACGATGTCTCTGGTTACGTTATGTTAGGGCCGACCCTTTTTCCACAATAAATTTTGTCCAATGGTATCATTGTTTGGTAAAAAGCCAGTAGTGTTGTTATAATCTCATCTCTTTTTGCCCTTGCAGTTGTACTAACGAGACTCTATCCTCTCAACATCTCTTTGTGCATTCATACTTTCCCCAAATCTTCTTCCATTCTCGAACTAGGTTAGTGAGAGTTATGGTTATTTGACGTGGTGGGAGAAAAAGATGCAACATGACTGTCCCTTGGCTCCTGCGAATAAACTTCTTTGGCGACTGTACACTCATTGTCATTTAGAAAATGTTCTTGCGTTTTAACTATGACAAGGTCAGTGTTGCAATGCTGCTAGTCCACGGCCACAGCACAATTTCCAAATGCGCGACCTATCTATAAACAAGTAGACTATACTTCCGGAGTGCAATTACACCGAGTTTTGGGTTGTGAGCTGTACCGACACGACGGCGTATCCTTGATAATGGAAGGTCCCTTTAAGCCAAGTACACATCAAACAACTCCATTCCAATACAGGACAAATTCAATCAAGGAAAGTGTTTGGCATTCTCCTCCTCCTTTGAAGTAGTACATTGTGAGACGATGTATGGGGAGACGCAGCCAAAGCAAAATCTTTGAACGATAAAAAAAAAGTTGAAAATGTTCAGCATTGGGTCAAAAGTAATGTCAGTAGTGCCGGAAAGTAGCACAATAATCCACATAGTTTGGGGGAAAGGGCGACGAGGAAAAGAACATAATGGAAGTCACTTCATGCCCACTTACTCATGCGAGAATCAGCTTCAACCCACACCCTCTCCTCGGTTCAAATAAATAAAAGGTGAAGGTGAAATGTATATGGAAAAAGGGGGAAAGCGACTGGCTGAGATTCAGTCAGAGGGACAGAGGAGAGAAAGGTATAGAAAACTGCGGAAATAAATGTTCACCTAACAAAAGGACCATTAGGCCATGTTTGCAATTTGTGCCTGTCATGTTCAGGTTGACTGACTTGAATTGAGTGACACGGCACCAATACAATCTCGCATCGCGTCGCAACTCAACCGTTTGGAATAACACATCTTTTTCGCGTTATTATATTCCTCTTATCAATATGATTGCCAACTTTTCTAACGTGTCTCCTCATCCTTTCAACATTTGTTTCTCTGACATTATAATGCTTGTCAGAAACCATTACAACACAAACATATTTTTCTTCCGAATTTAAGTGAACTTTCAATTTAGACTCTATGGTGCTTATCCTCTGACCGTCTTTGTGTAATGGAATTCATAGGGCAGGATTTGAGATACTTTGGGGATGGATGTCGTGAGACAAAAATTCGGATAAAAGTACTTTTTCACACGCCAGTGTACCTTTGGAACAAAGAAGTTTATTTATAGCATGTCTTTTTTACAGGTACATTCTGAAACATTAACAAATCTATCTATCATTACTTATATCTGTTTAAAGAGAATAACATGAAAGGATAACAACATTCCAGTTCAGATGGGTAGCAAACCTTATCAGATACATAATTGCCATTGAGTGGCATTCAAATGTGTTTTAACGACGACCACGAATGCGCAGTTGACGATTAAAAGTATGTTTTGCCTGGAATCTGAAAAACCGTATGTTTAATGAAAATTATACCAACATATTTTTATAGCTAATTCTTAAATGAATGTTATTCAGGAGAATTATACAATACAACGGGATGACAAGGATAGAAATTCCTTTGGTTTATCTGATGAATAGACTGAGAATCAGTCTTACAAGAATTCCGACGTCCGTAAAAGACAATCGAAACGTTATACAACTCGAACAAATTTATACCTATTTCTGTAATGTTTGCTTAATTTACAGTTGTGTGATTTTGATTTACTTCATAACACAAAAGAAAGTCTTAGAAGGAGAGTTAGAGAGAACATCGAACTTCAGCTTGAGGAAATTGATAGGAGCAAGGTTTACAGACAAGATTGACATGAAGATAAAATATGGAATTCAGACATGCGAAGTCGTTTTATCGCTGCTTAAAATGAAGTTGGTGTCTAGCTTCTACGATTTGTAATACTTCCTTTGGGTTGGATAGGATTACCGATTACTTTTAGATAGAAAGGGGCCCAAAAATTGGCATTCTTTTCACCCAAACAAGTAAACTATTTTCTCATAATTTATAACTCGACCACATTATACGATATTGCTTTCAGTCAATTACTTGTGCAGGTATGATCGATGAAGAGATGAGATGTACAACGACAATAATACAGTAGTAAAAAAGCGTTCCATCCAAGAACATTAAAGGGGAATATGTATTAACCCTACACTACAATCTTTGCTCATCATTTTAACACGAAGATGAAAACGTTTAAGTCTAAACCCTAGTCTAGTCGCTATGATTGGATTCAGGTGAAAATTTTTGCAATTTCCACAAAACTTTTGTAAATGTTAAACGTAGATTCACTAAACTAAGCTGAAATTTACAGCGATATTGCAAAGCCAGCTCTGCAATCTTAAATGACGTAAAATACAAGTGAATAAATAGTATTTTTCATGAAATCTAATTTTGTTCATCATAACAAACCCTTCCATGCATTTGTGTCTGGTGGTAGCTGTTTAGATCAAGAGGCTACAGATATTGTTATGTCATGCGTCACTACACTATTCAATGAGACCAATTAATTCTAGCAGTGTTTATTGTTTCCCCTGATTGTTCAGAATACACAACTACTAAGAACCCCTCGCCAAACATTTTTAGTATAAGGAAAGCCGGTATAATTATGCCTGCTTCCCAAAACGGCGAGTATTTTTATTGGCGAGGTAAAGGAACGCTGATATTCTACATGAATCCGTCTCATTCCTACATTAATGTTACTCTGGAGAAAGTCGAAGCTACAAACTCACTGTGAGTGGTGAAAGCATGGATGACAAGTCAGTCATTCATTCACGCGAGTCAGTATGGAATGATGGAGAAGGTTCTTTAAAGGTGGACGAATGAAAGGAAAGTGTAAAATTTCACTCTGTTTCTACTACAAAACCAATTCCGTTTGCTACATCACCCTGCATGCCTGCATGTGCGCTGTTCTCTCTCAGTTGTCCTCCTCTGCTAAGACTACAACAATATAACCAAGATTTAGAGAGCTATTAGCTCCACAATAACGCCCTCCATTGGACTCTATAAAATGCTGCATGGAGTGAGTTTGACGGGTCTCCGTTCACAATACAATCAAGGAAACATAGGGTTACTTCAGGAGCCAGGAATGAGATGGACACATATCAAAGTAGATCCTTCATGGACGTGCATGGGTCCAATTTTGTCTTGTGTCTGCCTACTCTACTTGATTTCATGTTATCTGGTTGGATGGAACAATAAAGGACAAGTAGAAAAACTTTCTCTCACCATTCTTTCTCCACGGCTACGAATTTCTTCTCAAACACATTTGTACAGAAGACATAGCGACTTGGGGTTTGCCTGGAAGGACTTTTTGTTCTGGTCTATAGGCTACGTTTCATCTCATGCATTTATTTTTCCACTCGGATCACATCACATCCATTGTCCATAATAGAGAAATAAAAGTTGAAGAAAACAAAGTTGCTTCTTTCAGAACAACCAAGCAAGTCCTGCTTCTTTCTTTTGTGAGTGGAGTGGATCTTGGCTAATCCTTCGGGACTTTGTTATGCCAGCGTCTTTCCGCCTCGCAAACAAGACGGGCAGTTTGAATAGGAGAGTTAAGTAAATATAGTCACCAAACCCCTTGTCATGGCGTTCTGTATACTCCGTAAGTGGTCACAATATCTAGTCTTCTACCTTCCATGAATATTCAGTTACACGCAAAAGCTTTGTGTCTACTTGTAAACCAAACAAACAAACGATGATGTGTCATAGGAAACTTGTGCACCCTTTGGAAATTCGAGAAAGATCTGGTCCGGGGTAACGGGAAACCGGATACCAGACCTTTTTGGTACGGCGTATGGGGATGGTCTTTTCTATAGTTTTGACTTAATTGAACAAAAAGTGTATGGAACCAACTTTTGACTCAAGAATTATTCTAAAGGACAACTAAGACATGCTGCCATAAAGTAATGTAGCTGGACATGTTTCGCAGCAGGATCGGATCAGGATGTGGATACAAAAGAGAAAGGTTTTTATATTCCATTCATTTTGTTGATGACGGAATGTGACTCGGGGCAGGGCCGAGAGAGTTCTGCCCGTTTAAGGGCCTTTTGTACTATAGACCTGGCATATCTCCGGGTTCCTTGAGATAGACAATGATGATCCACAGGAAGTAGAGCAAGAGTAGAAAGTCCACGCCAGCGAAACAGAGGAAGGTCTTGATGGTAAAACTTTTGAAAAGCATGTCATTTTTCTGAGATGCAGCCAGAACTATGGCCGTTACGACGACCACCAGACCATAATGAACCACCACCCACACCTTGGCAGACGCCTTGCTTTCCTAGAAAAAATAACGATGATAACATTACTTTGGGCTTCTTAATTTTGATTATTGTACATGTCAAACAAACATCTCGCACTTAAATATGTTCATCCTGTAAGGAGGTCTCAGAATTATAATGGGTTCACTAATAATTGATGACGGGGCAAGGTGAGACGCGAGTGAAAGTTGCTCTGATCAGCCAGGAGTCAAAGTTAGTGTTTTCCAAGATTCGGTGACTACGCCTCATCTTATCCTTGTCAAGATATAATGAAGATGGTATAAATATGTCAGAGTAAAAAAGTCTACATTACCAAAAAGACATTCTGGCATAACTGTATGACAATGTGTGCCCAACACTGAATTTTTCTTACAATGGCAACTTCTCTATAAAAATGGTGGTACATAGCTAGCCATGTACAAACAGTAAGCCACAAAAATAATTCTTGTTTCAAATGGAAATGGAAACTTCGTTGTTATGGAGGGGACTACCCACCCGTGTTCCCTAAAACCTCTAAAGGCAACCACACAGTCTTCATTGAATCTCATTTTTTATCCAATGGCGAGAAAGTAATACAATTCAACCGCAAGACATCATTGTGACAAGGCAAAGAATGGATTTTTCCTTTCAGTATTAGCTTTCCATCTAACTCAAAGTCATTTAAAGGCTGAACAGACTAAAAAGTTAGACTATACATCTTATCCGAGAAGACACAAACGGATGAGTCTCCAGAGCCGTCGTTTTCAATTTTATGATGTTGCCTATGTTTTCTTGGTTCCCCTTCCGTTTGCGGTTACCATGAAAACAACGCCTCCTCAAATAACAATTCTAAAGGGTAGAACTGTAATGATTGTTTGCAGTAATTAAAAGGGAAATAGCCTTTTAATAATAGATGACTGCAATTCGATTTATTGATATAGCTACTTAGGAAGGAGGGCACGGGGCAAATAATTATTGGCAGTGTCACTGGTCGGACACCTCTAAAAAGTTCATATCAAACATAGGAATCATAATATGTGGAACTATTGTTCTGGGATGTGCCGTCGAACCCAATGTAAAGTAGTGACTGGCTTTCACTTTCCACAAAGAGTGTTCTTGCCAGTCTGCGGGGAATGCCACGGCAAAAGAAGAAAACAAAGTAAGGAGAGGCTGCTGAGGCACCATGCTACAATGAAATTGGTGGCTTAAGCCAAGCGTAAGGAATACGTGAATCTTGTTTCTCTGTGCTCTGCAGCCTGACTATGGCACAATTTACAATCAGCATCAGCATCAATATTAAGCCCCCTAACAACTCTGTCCTGCAGTACAAAACTTTCTCTTTCCTTCCTTTTCTTGTTTAATACTTTTGCCCTTCCTTTGCCTAGGCCTGCCTGACAGGCTGGAGGCTTTTGTGAGGAGTTATAAAGTAAATTATACTACAGCAGCCAGCATGCGAACGCATGAGAAAACTGAGGAAAATATCTCAAACGAAAACTAAACTTAACTAAACACATACGAAAAACACCACACAGAATACCGAATGTGAATACACAAACGAAATAGAATGTCAAACAAAAATAAGTAACGAGAGCAACAGCTCCTCTAAACATTTCTGCTACCAGCACAGCACATGGAAAACTGCGATATTAGGAGAAAATTGTGTCGCTTTCTCTACACTTCTTCTTGGACATGTGGGATGAGTTGCACTCACTTTTGCTGCTTTCTCTTCAGTTCCCCTTTACCTCGGCTCACTGCATTTGGAACATTATTTTATTTTCTTTCTCATTTTACAAAATTCTTCAAACAACCCAATTTTCTTCAAACGACGCTCATTCCAATTCTCTCAACTTCTTCAGGGGCTCATTCATTTTCTTAATGTTTGTTTGCTGAGTCGTGGTCATACTACTTACGTAGATGAGTGTTTGCTAAAGTTTTAATTACAAGAAAGCCCAGAAGTTTTAACTATGTTGCATGGACATTCGATTTGCATGATGGATACTTTGTTGTGCTTTTGTTAATTTGACCTTGCTTCCTAACTTTTCTCCTTATAGATTGTGACAGGAGTGAGATACAAGAAAAGGCCGATGTTGGGGCAGACTGAGACATTGAGAATTTCGTTATTCCTTGCAAGAAACAACCTTCTGTTGACTAAAGTCATTGCTTTTTGTATAATTTAGCTCTTTTTTAACTTGCATCTTGCCCTGTTCCACCAATCTGGAGGAACATAGGTAAGTGGAATGTAGTATTAGAATGCTGCTTACCTTTTCTAACGACCGCATAAGGAACAAGGATGTAAGAAACCGCAAAAACGCGCTGAGTAATGAAGTTATGGCACAAATGAGAAGGATTTCTACGATGTTGTGATTATTATAAGTAACTTCCGTTGCGCCACCCTTAAGTCCATCCTTGACTGGCAGACTACCACTTGTGAATCCTGGAAACATGGCGTTGTAAACAAACCACACGCCCATAACGCCATAGAACGAGGCTTCCACCTGCAAAGTTATAATGATTGAATTTATTCAATTAAGCCCTCTCCCCGAGAGTAAACCAACCAACGTAATTAGCTAAGAGACTAGGACTCAAGTCAAATTAGGCGTCGCTCAGCTTCAGTTATCAGGAACAATTAAAATACAAAGTTTATGTGCTCATCACTTGGAATTGGGTGATAAAATTTACTTTCACTTTACTCCTCACTCTACCTTATCTTCCTTTCCTCTCTACCAGTCTTAAATTAATGTTTCATCCCACCCTTTCCTTTGTCAGCCTTTGTCAAACGTGCTCAAAAGGATCACGTCATATTCCTACCATGCCTCTTTTGCAACCCTTCTTTCACAGTAATGAAACAGCTTAAAAATGTTATCAACATGGAGCTTTGAATCTGACGCTGAGCAAATTGCCACTGTAGAAATTAACTTCATCGGAGACAAATTGATACAAACCAACTGGCATTCGATTTTAATGCAGTTTTTGCAATTAATACTTTAGAGAATGGTTTTGAAGCTTACCATCGATACTGTCGCCACTGTTCGCACACCATTGGCAATAGGAACACTGCCACAGCAACAGCAACATGGATTTGTAAGATGGAAAGGGTCTGAAAAAGAGTCGAATTTAAAGTCACAATTTCATTTTTCTGAAACATTTTTCTACGGTTTCTTCTCAGAAAAGAAATACAGTTGTTTGAAAAATGAGTTTTGAAGAATGCCCCACAAACTATAGTGTACAAAAGTTAGAAAACTGAAAAAAAACGTTTTGTTCAGGTCTGGAGAGATTGAAACCATAGAAAAGTTTTGAGAGAGGATTGACAATGAAATCATACCAAGAAATGGCCCAGGATCCATTGACATGACCATTTGTTAATGACGTTGATGTGAACTCACTCAGAAATTTTCGATAAGCAATCCTTTTGTGTTAGTTGGAGGACTGGAAGGAGGAACTGGTGGGAGAAAGTCGTTAGCTACGTCGAACCTTTGTTGTTGACACTAAATGAAAGCGATCAGAGTCAAGGGAAGAAGTGGAAGTGATTCTTGAGGCAGTTTGACTGTTCTAAAAGTTTTTCACTTCTTCGCAATACAAGTGTCAGTGTCATTTCAAATCAGTTGTTACTTTATTAACAAAAGTCAAAAACTAGAACCCAGATAGCCTGATAAATTCAGTTGTTGGAGACTCCTGAAAGAGTCCATATTCTTTTGTGGACAAGCGAAACTTTCCCCATGCACCTCCAGTCGGGTTGAAGGGTAGAAGACTACTGAAAGCAAACCCTGGCTAGCGGACCTTCTTTAAAGGAGAGCACAAAAGAGTGGGTACGATGGGAGAGTTGCGCCAGCATGAACTTTCCCTATCCCTCTTTCCTCGGTGTTGTGTTATTTTATGTTGGTCCCACTTCAACCCAGAACTTTCTTCAAAGGCAACGTGTACCGTCTCACTAAAGGTGTTGACAGTATTCTGTAGGTTGAAATTTGGGTGGAATGTGCCTTTCGCGTCTTCCGTCGTCGGTCTGTTCTGCCCCTGCGATCTTCATTCAAATGAGGTATGTGTGCAGGTAATTTCTTCACATGACCCTCCAACACCTGGGCGCAACAACGTTCTTATCGTCAGGCCTGATATATCTCAGTAGCATCTTCCTGAATTTGTTTACGATGGGGTGCACTTTGTTGACCTTCATGAACGGCGTAGGTGGTGATATAAATGTGTCAGTTTAAAAAGGAAGGGGAGCCTGAAGAAAGCACGTGGGGACTTTCACTTTCTCTGTCGTTTTTCATAAAGAATTATTGCCAGCTCCAAGGGAAATGTAACGTATTAACTGCCATAGTTTTGCTTAGGTTCCCATGACATGTAGTTGTGCACCGTTTGTATCTACACCCTTTTAGAGAGTCCTTTCTTTTATTCTTCTATCGGCCTGCTTTCCAATGTAACCTTTCCCAGGATCAAGCGTCTTGTCAGAGAAACGCTGTTCTATCCAATCGCATAAGTTGCAAGGAAAAATATTGAGTTACATTCCATTTTCTATGCAAAAGAAAGTAAAAGTTTCCGGCATGACCCTTGCACGTCCAGAGTTACAATCTAAAGTCAAGTAGACCGTCTTCATCAGTGCGATGCTGATCATCATCCAAAGTGCTACACTGAACGAGTAAGAGAGGGAAGTGGATGTGACCCTGAAAGTCCCTCCATGTCCTTCTCCATGCGCAGGGCCATGAGTAAAAGTAGTACAACTGGTCCAACATTTAGAGACTACAAACAGTCAGACGGTGTGGTGGAACTGCACTTTAGGGAAAGTCTGACAGAAAAGAAAAAAGAAAGCATTTACTCGACAAGTCCAAAGGGAGACTATGCGGCAAGATTATACGCCATGCATTAAAGAGGAGAGAAGCAATAACCACTGAGTGAGTGAATTCATTGAAAGAATTGAATTTTACTCTTACGTATCCGTCGTAACCCAAAACTTTGAACCCTCTTATTGGCATTTAAGCACTCAAGCTATAAATTTCGAATGGGCCTTCTTGATGCAAGTGCCTTGTATCAATGCACTAAAACAGTAGCCAAGTTTAATACTGTTTTAGACTAGTGCCAGTTCGAAGGTTCAAAAACTGAACCCATCAAAAATACTCTAACGGAAACTGCAAAATCATAATTTCCTTAGAATTAATAAAAAAAACAGCTTTCAGGAACTTGTACCTTCCTCAATTTGCTATGGCACAGAAGGAAAGGGT
>JAQIWU010001899.1:0-14179 GCA_034696445.1 Isotomiella minor
GTGAAAAGAGGGCACTCTTAATGATCTGTGTTGAACATCCATCTGGTCTAATATTTTGTTGTGAAAGGTTAGGGAAGAGGAATAGTTTAAAAGTTATTAATGATTGTGACTTTGTTGACATAAGGTCACTTTTTCATCGGACGAATATATCCTTGCTTAAGAAGGGAGGCCCATCAACTTCTCTCTCGGCATCTAATGCGTATTATATTTACGCAAGAGCAAAAAGGAAGGGGTGCAATATAATGATGATGAGACGAGACAATTCCGTGTGGACCCTGCCGCCACCCTAGGCTGGGAAGATCGGGCTTAACTGCATCGAGGAATTTGGTAGATGATAATTGACAAGTGACAAATGGAAAAATCCTTTCAAAGGTCACCCATCAACAAGACAATTCATCAAGCACTGACATTTGGTTACATCATAATAATACTTTCATGCTAAGCCAGATGCCATGCTCTTCTTCACTTCAGGTCATCTTTCAATAAACTACTGAGTATAGCACTGTTTAAGAAATCAGACAATGCTTTCACCCCTATTTTGTACACTAGATTGTAAATGTTACTTTCACCGTACAACAACACGACGTCGCAGGTATTTAACATTAAAAAGCATCTCATCTTACCTCATCTTATTTCTAATCAGGAGAGAGTGGCATGTTACTGCTTACTGCAAGAAGCGCCTCTGTCTGCCTCTCTTCTCTACTGGAGAGAGCAGGTTGGAGAAAATAATCTGAGTTCCTAACCGGAAATGCCCTTGAGTTTGGAACAGATATCATTGACGTCAGTGGGTTGATGGTCAATAGCACTGCTTGCCATTCTCTCGCTTTCTCGGTGTTATCTTATGGCAGAGTCACCTTGAACGGGATGGCCGTAGCACTCTATACCGTCTCCTCAGGCAAACGCTAAACCCCAACAAGTCTACGAGGACGCTCCATTACCTTTCTCTACTTTCGTATCGATCTTTCCCAACTCTGGCCCTCTCCTTCATTATTTCTCCTTCCATCCAACACTCAAGGATGAGACCCTCATTTCCGTGATTTCAACCAACTCGGCAGTTAACCATGAACATGAACTGAACATGAACCAAGCTTTCACTCATGTGTAAATGAAGTATGCAACTGACATGGTTGTCAGTTCCATTACTAACTTTTAGTTAACATGACGATTGCTAATACTAGTCATACATGTGCCCATGGACATATGCATATCGTGAGCATGTCACACTGCCTCTGACTAAATTTGTAACTCCTATTATTTTATCATTCACTTCAGAATTGAAAGAAACTTTTTTCAAGAAACCCAGTCAGACGCGTTATTTTTTCATATCGGACCATTTTGCCGATCAAAAATATAACAGGATGTAAAGTTTACTTTTCTACATTTAAATGAAGTCAGTGTTGTTACTCGAAAAGAGGTAGGTACGAGAGAACGGATGGTCGTATACTTGTTTTTAGGGTTAAATAGATTCCATAGAGGAAGATGGTTTACCAATAGTGTCATTCGTTCCTTGAATGATCACTGTTTACAGAAAAAAGTTTAACTTCCTTCCGTAACTCGTTTAAGTAGTTTAATGCTTCAAAAAAGAGATATATTAATATTATTATATTCCTGCATTGGTTTTCTAATGCATGACAGGAAAGATGAAAGAGTGTAATGTATAAAACGTTAAAGAAGACAAGATAAATTAATATTAACATTTTTATATTTTTGTATTGGCCCTCAATTTTAGAAAGCGGAATTTCAATTGAGTCACTTGAATTTCAGTTGAAAGAAGTTGAGACGAAGAAAGCAACAACGCAACGGCATGAAAAGGCTTGGAAGATTTTATTTATCTCACTCAAGTATTTTGGTCGGGGGATTTTGGTTCCGTGCAAGGACGCTTAGATCATCATCAAAGTTTGATCAATTCAAGTTCGAACTATTGTGTAAGGCGAAGGCCACCTTTCTCAAATCAACTGGGAATAGGATCTTTTGAAGTCCTTTCACTCAAATTATTGAAAAGAAGGAAACTCAGCTCGTGAAAAGAAAGTGAAATGAAATCAATACTTTCAATACGTTTATAGTGAAACCGATGCTCTTTCTTTTTTCTGTAATTCTATAACCATGTCATCCCATCGCTATTTTGATGAAATTAGGCACTATTTGGTCCGAGAAAGGGAGCCTGGGGTGCATGTTGAGGAGAGTGAGCACAGAAGAGTTCCTTGTCTCTCATTCGGATGATTATTATGTCTCCACCCATCATTAGTAAAGAAAGAAGCAAAGAGGTCCAGCTTAGTTTAGAACTCTTTTAAAGTAACCGGACCCCACGTTACGCACAAAAAAATGCATTCTTTAAGTTACAGGAGCAGTCAAAACATTCATGGGTTTCTTGACATGTCGAAAATGAACTGACCTAAGGTAACATGGACATACGAGTAGATTATTGAACCAATGTCTAAAATGTCCAATAGTATTGTGCAAAGTGAGAATACTCTCAGACCTATTGACAATGATTCTTATTATTATTAAACTTTCCAGACCATCTACGTAAGACTACACCTTCAGATTATTGTACTATTCAAAAGTAACAATGGAATGGTTTTTCATTGAAAAATTGTTGTGCATACGCATAATAGATAGTCGTCATGTCTGTTCATCCAGCTTGTCTTGACTTGATTCACCTTACTTGGAATTAAATTATGAGAGCATTTGTGGGAGTTAAGTCTGTGGGTAAGGGTAGGTTGGTGGATTAGCCGCATTTTGTACTCGGATATCAAAGAAAGCAGACAAAACTGAGCTGAGGAAGATACCACATTGCACTTTTACATTACTTATTTGCTCCCTCCATGAGTTCACTTCACTTTAAAAAATCGGTGCCCCACATGGACAATGATTTGTCTGGTAAAAAATTCATGATGAGCACACATGTTGCTTTCCCACAAAGTGGGGAAAACTCTATCCCCATAATATTCCAATGCGTACGAACATACATGATGTGACTCCGTGGTGTTAAAACCTCTTTATGTCTACGTCTTCAAATGACATTTCTGACGGGAGCTATGAACGACATTGTCCTCCGAGGAAGGAGAAAAGAGAAGGGAAGAGGAAGGGTTGAAGAAGTCAAAGTATAAAGTTGAAGACGTTGCTTTTTCAGTTTTAGTGAGTGAAACATAATCCTGGAAGTGAATGTTTTGTCACATCACATAACATCATCTGCTCTTCTTTTAATGGGCTCATCTTTTCCCGATCCGGTTTCAAACTCTTTTGGTCTTTTCATTTTTTAACCAGTCTAACAAAGACCAACATCAGAAGTGACTTACTAAAGGGAACATCGACAACCAAAACTAAATATAATTGAAATTTGGATGATGAAATGAGACGACACAGGATGAGAAAGCTGTGTACCCAAATCGCGAAACACTTCACTTTACGCATTATTCACTCTTGCTGCATGAAGCCAATGCAACACATCACCGTTTTTAGGAGATTGAAGTTGGTAAAAAGTTAGTCAATGTCAAAAATATTTCTATGCTGATATTTTCTGCAAAAGATGGAAGTGAAATAAATAAAAGCCTTTACGCCCACATGAAGTCATTTGAACAACTGTGGAAAAAGTATAATCCATACAATGTTAAGGTTTAATTGCGATACTAATTAATTTATGATCATGTTTTAGAAGAGTAGTACAAAGCAAAACATATCAAGGACAGCATTTAGCCTCCGATTTGATATTTGGCAAGAAAAAAATTAGAGTATTTACTTCTATTAGAACAAATGAATGTTTATTTTCTGTAGAAATGCGCAAGTGATTCCTGTTTTCCACTTTTAAATTGGCCTCTTTGACTTTTCTACGCAAGTTTAGTTTATTTGGCAGTCAAGTTGTTTGATATCCGTCGATCGATGTGACGTGGAAAAGTTTGCTTTTCTGAAATTAGGTGACGCTTGAAAGTTTACGTTGTGACAGAATTTGGAGACAAGTGGCTGCGTATCCGAGAATGAATGAGATGGTATAAGTTTATGATAGGAAGGAAGAGGAACTTTTAGAATAACAAGTTGATCGGGAGACATGGCATCGTTACAATTTGCAAGAATTCAAAATGAGTTGCAGAAATATTTGTAAGTGGGAAGAATGAAATCAAAGGAAGCCAGGGTCAAAAATCCAATTCTCACACGCAGAATTCGCATTCTCTTGCCTAAGTCAAGACCTTGATACCAATAAGCCCAGTGACTCGAATTCAATTTTGGCACCGGAATTGAAACACAAGACCGCAATTTGATTTCATTGCTCCTTTTCCTTGCTACAACATTTCATTGCACTGTCACCTCGGATGTTTATTTATATTGCAATCAACACTGCATCATTGAAACGCCTTCTCTTAAAAAGCTGGGATTAATTATCGTTCTCAACTTTCTTCAGACGTGAAATTATTAACTATCCCAAGGAAATCCTTCTCGCCTAGATATTTCGGCAATATCGTGAAATGAAAATAAAATCAGAGTTTTGCTAAACAGTCGTAGATTTACTGAAAAATTGGGATATGCTATAGTGAAGGTTGTTCTCATTCTAGTTGACAAACCTGTGTTTTCAATCAAATACATTAAAAATGTTTTTGATTCTCAACTACTTTTTGCTTCCCCACTTTTCATTAGGTTGACGTTATTTATTATTTCACTGCCTACTTCGAGTGAAAGTAAGTTGGGCCTCGGTTTCAGATTCAATCTTGTATGAGACAGTACAAACCAGAAAAAGCAACCAAAGAGAGATATCAAACTTGAACTAAATTGAAATTGGAAAAATGCCTTGACCCTGATTCCATAAATTCCCAACGCAATTCCTAAAATACTATTCAATCTATCGTTTCCGCTCTCTGATTTGATTTTTTTTCAGGCAGAAGGTATTTCACAAAATTTGCCAACCGTGCCGTGCCATCAAGCCAAGTTGGGCACGCTAAGCATCAATATGAAAAATATTACGGCGTTGCCTTACAAGTGAAAGTATGTGCGCTTACCACACGGAAAGGAAAGCATCTTTAAATTTATAAATAGCTCAAACTCAAAGGACAGTGACTGCTTCACGAGTTGACTAACTGCGTACAATCATAATGAGTGGATGATGCGAATTTTCACTATTCATTCGTTCCTGTTGTGAAAGCTTAGTTATTTATTATTTGTCCCGCAATTGGGAAGAATATATAAATAATTTCAATGAAAGAGACAATTCGAGTAGAACATATGCATGTATTTGAATGTTGAATTTGTGGTTATATGCCGGAAGAATTTACACACATCCTTTGTGACATTGCATAGATGATGGATGCTATAGACTAAGTTATTAAGTTAAATGCGTAAAAAGCTCATCAAGCACAAGTCCGCACGTAGTTTCTCATTACAATCTGGTAAGCGGATGAAATGACACAGAGAGAGACGGTGTGTTGGGAAAAATAAAAATATCTCAGCTCTTGTTATGCCAAGAGATCTTTATCTGAAAATGAAATAACTCAAAAGGAAAGTAAAAGGACTACTCTTACTTGGAAACAGTGGCTTGTTCAATTAAACCGTAATGAGAAAAAACGGCGTCACTATAATTTTGAGCAAGAAGGATGGACTTTAAATAAAACTGACCTTTCATTTCCGAGTGAGAGATTTGTCTCGACTGTCCCAAATCACAGCCATTATGCCGTCCATCTGCACCTCCTGGACCCATTGGAGTGGATAGTTTTTCTGAAATCAATTAATCATTTATCATTTCCATCATCAAGCTTCGTTAACTTCTTTGTGCTTCCTGATTCTTAAAACTTTAAACAAACACTACTAATTGTTTCCACATGAACCCTTCGTAACGTCTAGAAGAATTCTCTAAATAAAGATTTCTAAGGTCGTATTTCTTTCAGAGTAAGAATTTCGTATCGTTCTACTCGTACATTATACTACAGTTAGGGAGGAACGGTAGGTTTTGTCCAGACTCAACAGGACAAATACACATGGGTATCAGAGAAGGCATTACATACAAATGCCAATCAGACGAATTCATTTAGTTTAGAAACTCAGGAATTCTCCTCTCGTCCAGGAGGGTGTGCTATTTGGCTGAACCCTTTGTGCCTGACCTGACCCAAGGTTAGTGGATGCATGCCAAGGAAGAAAGTATCAAGTCAGAGAAGAGGAAAAGTCCTTGGAGAAAGTTTGGGCATCGATCGATTCTCTTTTTTTCCAAGCAAGGCAAGCCACTCATATCAAGCATTCATTCTCATCTCACCCAACATAGTCATATCAACCGGAATCGATCCAGTTATCGCTGACTCTATCACATTTTCAATCCTCGTTCAGCACCATCTTAATACTACGTAAAAAATAAAATAATATTTTCATCAGAACTCGGATGAATCGACAAATTGTAATTCTGATTTTGGTGGAGACTCATCCTGTTTTTGTCAAATACCTAATGTATCCCTAATGAAAGAAAATCCCCTTTCGCAACATCACTTATATCTGAAGAGGCGACTACTTGTAAGGATTAGATGGTATTTAGGTAAGGATCTGTGTGCAAACGACGGTTCTGTATCTCTCTTTGCTTTCTCCATACGCCTAACCCCGCAACACCACTTTACATATAGGTGGCATCAACGGCCATGGAACTTTCATCCTTCAAGGACAACAGAAGGGCAGCCAAATAAAAGGAAGAAGATGAAATATGCAAGCCAAGCTTTCTCTTCTTCTTCTCATCCTGCTTTTGATGGTTTGGTGAAAGCAGAGGAAAGTAAAGCAAAACACTGCCAACACTATCTTCCACATCTACCCAAAACCTTATCAAGGTCACCGTGCACGAAAATAACCTACGCCTTTTTTACAGTTCATGATACCCTACCCTGGCATAAAAACTAAGCAAAGAACAGGTTACATGAGCCAACGTAGAGAAGAGGAAAGGGAAGGTCAGGATTCAGTTTCAGTAATAGCCTGGAGAAAGTGCCAAGAACAGAAAAAATGTATGTTAAAGGGAACGTCTTTCCCCTTGTCTTCCTCTTCCATCGATTGTACAGGGCAGAAATAATTAAACATTAAATTTGAGCTGGAGCTAAAGTAAACTTTGAAACTCTCCCTGGCAAAACTTTCTCCGACAATGTTGAGCTCTTTCTCTCTTTGAAGGCAGCTAGATAGAAATGTGGAAGCAGGAATGTGGTGATTTATGAAAAGCTCACATTCTAAAAATACTGAGAAGCTACAAGTGGATGTAATGTAGGGTACAGGAGAAGGGTGAAAACGAGTGAGCCTTGAAAAAGAGCTGGGCTGATCTTGAATTCCAGGAACTTAAGCAATGCTCGTAATTTTCTCTGACGCCCTGGGACAACAAGGTCGCAGTTGAGAAAGTCCCGACTTTTTGCCTGAGTGACTTTGAATGACGGAACTAGTATTTCACTTTCCAGAAATTGTTTTTAAAATGTAACAAGACAACGACGCTGACAGGTCTTACTTGGCTATGCCAAACATTAGAGCATATAGGCGTTACAAGGGTTACATGGATGAAAGTGCCTCTGCTAATACCTGCTAAGATGGGGTTGGCTGCAGCGATGTTAGCCTTGTGCCCATGGGGTCCACAAAGCGTGTTTGCTAGTATAGATCCTATTTTGCCTCCATTTGAATTGGAAATGGAAGCTCTTGCCAAGTGCAAAATACTTGGCGCTGCTTCCTCCAGCGTGACTTCCAGTCCTCCCTTGACATCTGGAGGTTTCTTTCTCCTTCTGGGCGCACCCCTGGGGTGATCCATTTCCAGACCGGAGTTAGCGGATGTGGTCCCTGTGTTACTGTTACTTTGCAAACTCGAGCTGGCATTGTAATTCAGGAATTGTTGGATGGATTGTTGATGATGTGGGTTGTTCCCAAATTGGTTGTTGGGGGCGGATGGTGGCCCTTGGTTCTGATTATTATTACTGTGGCCGATATTGTTGTGTCCGTGGTCCGCGTTTGTATTTCGATGCGCATTCCCGGATTCCAAAATTTCGTCTAGCAGCGGATCCAGTTCAAAGGACGCTTCTCCCAACTGCTTAAACAGGTCGTCGTCATCGTCATCCAGCGTGGAAACCAAGCCGTTAAGATCAGCTTGAGACAACTGTGACAGTGTTGGGATTTCCTGAGACTCTGTCGTGGATTCTGAATGGCTGCTGTTGATGCCTGTCCCGCCCCCGTTGCCACCAGTATTGCCACTGTTGCTTAGAAAGTTGTACGGAGTGGGTCCTGCCTGAGGAGAGGCACTCACTGAGGTCGAAGAGCTTGAGCTAACCACAGGTCCGCTAGTGGAACTTACTGTACTACTTGTTGAAGAATATCGTATTTGATGGTGACTGGACGAGAAGGGCGTCATTGAATGACTGCTGTTTGGACTAGACCCGTTCCCTCCTCCACCTCCTCCTGTCGTGAAGCCGGTACTAGAGGAGACTAAGCCCCCACCGCCTCCTGGACCGCCATCCTGAATCCACAAAAAAACAAATCAAAATCAGTGATCCATTAACATTGATCCTATGTTCCATGTAAATGTATGCAAAGTCAGACTTTTGTCATTATACTATTTTCAATTAGTGTTTGTAATTAATTTGCTTGGTGTTATCCTGGACCCCTTATGAGTTCTCACGAAGCTATCATCACTTTTCAACCTAGGTATGTCAAGAAATTTGTCCGTACAGCCTCCAGATGCCCCCTCTCAGATCCTCACGTCTAGTGTCTAGTGTTGTTACTCATCTGGACCCTAACATATCAATATTATTATGCAACACTCGAAAAGGGCCTAGGCCTTTGGCATTTAATGGTGCAATGGACTTGACAGATAATTGAAACTATCCCAATTGTTATTCACATGAGCAAACAAGCAATAAACGCCGCATACTAATAATGAACAGTCTCAGAGGGAGGTACTGTGAATGAAGTGAAAGCCGTCATGGATAAAGCACAACGTTTAATTTAATTGCCCCTCGACGATGGTTTATCACATCAAAAAAGGCCTCATCGAATGAAAGATTAAATGCGACGAGTGCAGTCTTGGGGATGTCGATGGCTTTTCATTGCGATGATGAAGTCAAGCAAGTTGCTTGTGCCAAAGGAATCACTCTCGCGCCACCTGTGGCAGCCTCGAAAAACCTACCACCAACTCCTCTTCTCGCCACGAGATGGCAAAGAGGTTGGCATTTTCATTTGCATGTGTCTTTGTTCGCTCCACTTGCAATGATGGTGAAAGTGGCAGTGGTGGATGCATTTTTTGACATGACCAAATGGACTGCAGACCTCGACTGTGACTTTGAAGGTGGAACCTGTGAGGTGAAACGAGCTGGATTTTAATCAAGTGTCATTGCTTCCTTTTCGCCAGGAGTTGTGGATTGTGTATTTTTTAAGCAAGTCGCAGCCTGCCTCAAAAGTCGGTCAAAAGGAAACAAAACTTACGAGACAAGAGAGGTCCATCAATTTACTGTCGTTGTCAGAACACCAGAGCAGATCCTCGTCTATGAAAGCCATAGCGTCTGCCTCCTGGAACCCTCTCGGGGCTCCGGGGCAAGATAATGACATCGTCTCAATTGCTATTGCTTCAGAGTCCGTCTTGACTCTACTTGCTCTTCTTGTGTTGTGTGTCTTCTTCTAGATTCTGTTTACGTTGTGCGGAGAAATAAAAAGAAAGATCATCCCGGGAGACTCCCGTAGCCGTCCTCTTGATCCGCGTCTTTCATGGTGAATGGCCGAGGCGCTTTCTCTCCGTGGGATCTGAAACAAGAAAGTTATACCTTGATTAGTTGTCCCAAGTAAGCCCAATCGGACACCATACAGAAACGATCGTCCCAAGATGGGATGGAAAGTATGGGACAGTGTGATCAGTGCTAGATGAGGTACATATTGAACCTTATGACAATAGAAAATCGAGTAGAGGCGATTATTTGACTGATTGTGCAGGGAAAGAATAGGAAGAATTGAAAATGAAATGTGAATCATACGTACGATGCATGCCTGGGATAGTGCACTGCCGTAAGTGGCACCTGGATGAATACTGAGCTCGAATAATGTCAAATGCATCTTGAGAGGATGACTATTAAGGCAATATCATTATTGTTGCGTCGGCTAAAAATGATTTAATTATTTCCAAGAATTCAGCCACAACAGTGTGCTCATTCTAGGTATTCAAACCCGCTCAAAAGTTCATACTCTTACTTCGGCCCACACCTTTTTTGTCTCGGGTCCAGCTTGTGCGACTTTGACACTGTCACACTACCCGTGTAATTAGTTTTTAATAAACATTAAGCTTTGTGCTATTGTTATTTCAAAGCCTCTTTTTGGATAAGTCAATATCATTTGTTTTTTCCACGATTGTTGCAACAACTCAGTTTCATACGTTGGGAAAACAACTTCATTCAAACGATTGCCAACATTACTTTACTCCTGTGACGCCCCCGCTCTTTTGTGACAACCTGGTAACTGAGACTTGTAAATTGTTGCACCGGGGTTTGACAAATCTTAAATAGTAATTCAAAAGAAACTTCTCAAAGAGAAAGTGTTGGTTCTCAAAGAGACGTGATCCAGAGGGTTTCAGTTTCACACTGTCAAAATCAAGCCTGTCAACCACAGGAGAAAAGGGACAAAAGGTAAGGCGTTTCCTTTAATTTTTTTTAAAGACTTGACTGTTTTGATCAATCCGTTTGTTTGGATTTGACGTAATAATACGCATTTTTCTAAAGAAAAGTATAGTCGATACCAGCCAAGCTGATGGCAGCTTTCAATTTAGTATTACAAAACGCTGGTTTATCGGAATTTCCAGGCTACAAGCGACAAACCTCGCTATTGTGTCAAAAATTTACAATAACACTATATTACAAGCCCTTCCGGATGACCAACAAATAAGATGGTGAGACATAGTGGACAAATTGTTTCTTATGTTGTATTTGATCTGTGACCTGTTCGATATTTAGAAACGTTTTATTTCATTCGGGTATCTACTTTTTTACTTCTGGTTCGATCTTTGAAAATGAAGACTTTTTGTACTTTCACCCCAAAGATTCTAACTTACGTTTTTCTAGTTGTGATCGGCATTATCAACTTTCTCCACCGTTCTCTGATTACATTTCTCTCCATCGTTCAGAGTTTTTTACTGAACGGTTGAAAACTGGGAATGACCGTGAGGGAGTTGCTTGAAGGAATGTTTTACAGATCCGATTTCGGGGATTGTACTGCATGTGTGACAGCTTTATAAAAAATTAATTGCAGAAATCATATCGAACGAAAATATTTGATTTTATACTAGATTCATTGAAATTGGTGAACAATGGAAGTTAATAGTGTCACAAGAAGTTACTAATCATCGATTTATAGAGACACCATGTCCAACGGAGGTGGACACAATGATTCTAAAACAATGACTTTAAGATGGCCATAAAAAAAAAATTGCAACTCCTCCACAGTAAATTAACAAATAATCAAAATAGTTACATGTTTTTAAAAATTGGCAGAGGTTTTTCAAATAGAAAGGATAAGTTTTTTATCAAAAAAATGAGTTTCTTAATGAGGAGTCTCAGGCGTCCCCTACACACAGACCGTATTGAGTAACTCAGAGAAGAAGCCAATGACCCTCACGCTTGAAGTCTCAAAAGTGCATCTCAGTTGCAGTGGAAATGAAGTAAAGTTTTAAAGAGTGAGTGCGGAATGAAAAGAGCTTGTATCGTTTTATATCATTTTTATTATACGCTGTACACGTATCTTTTAGTTGTGTGCGATGCAGTAACTCTGCTTGTTCATTTTCTGATATGAAATCCACTAACCTCTTACTATCGGTCACATCTCACTTTCCCTTCCTACCTGCAGCCAACCTACCTACCTACCTACACATATCTCCACAGTACCTAAGGGGCAATCCCACGCTCACTTACCTATACTAATAGTGCAATGGGACACCATCTCCGCTTCCCCCAATAATATTCCACTACCAACTAACAATTTACACACAGACTATCCCCCTTACACCTTATCTGCGTCATGAGTGAGTCAGTCGTCATCCGTTGCCTTCGTTTTAATTGTAAAGGGATGGAGGAGTCACAAGATTCAGTCAGCTATCCTACACAGTAGTGCTTTAGATTGTATAGTTAGAAATGCAACAACGTTACGTTTGTACATCGTTCTAGCAGTTAAAACTTGAGGCGAATCACACGCGGTTATCTTGCTCATTGTTGCTTTAACGTTATCTTTTATGTATTTACACCCAAGCCAAGAGTGAAAAGAGTAAGAGCATCGCTGGGTTATGCAACTATCCGACACATGAATTCATTTCCAATGTCACGAACTTTGTATTCCGGTTTTCAGTAAAACCTATTTTCCGGCAATTTTTACTTTTCATTTGACATTATTTAGCCTGATTCTGTGCTTTGTCCGATACTTAGCAGACACATTAAAGAATGTCTCAAATTTATAACTAAATCAAAATTACGATTTGTCGGCGAGATGGGAATTAAACCCGGAATTATTAAATAGGCATTTAAGGAAGTATGCAATTTTTTTATTTAAAAACTTTGGCAAACTGGAACTTCTCGTTTGCTTCAAGAGTATGACTAAACAATCCACATCTTCTTTTAACCAACCAAAAAATTATTTACACACCTTCATCCTCATGGACACAAAGCAGGCATGGAGTACAAAGGCCTAGACCTGTACTTCTCTTCTCGCTGTGTCAATGTTTGAACATATTTAATTCACGCATTTATCGTTATTCTAATCCAATAGCGAAATTCATGCTGGTACGATGGAATACCAAAGCAGCACTTTATTTAGCATTTGAGCAATAAAGAGTTGTTGGGATGGAAGCATTTAGATTTGTTTTGTTGTAAGAGATCCATTGCTAATAAATAACAAAGATGCAGGTTTGACGATAATAATAGAATTGTAATGGAAAATCTATGTTCGTCCACACACGCATAGAGTGTGTTTTTGGTGAGACGCAGTTCCTATAAGTACAGAATTTTTGTCCAACTCCAACAAATGGGTGCTTGAAGTGAAGTAAGGTACTCTTCTTTTTTTACCACACACTTGTCTGTGTGTTGATGTCGATGTTTTAGTGCAACAATAAGGTAGGAAGTGGCCTTGGTGTTGTTGGACCTTGGTAATCGGTGAGACCTTAGATTGTGCACAAGTTCAACAATGCCCTCATTGGATTGGCATGGCAATAATTAATAACTTATGCGGCGTCTCTCCTTTGCAACTATCTACATAAGGAGTGACGTTTTCTATTCTAATCAGCCAAAACTATTTTGCTAACACATCGAATTAAGTGTTGAAATAATGACGAGCCTTCAACGTGGCCTTCGACTGAGAGTAAACGTGAGGCCACGCTCACCTTTACCTTCATTCTCATCCACTCTCGACGGCATTGAACACCCAACATCATTTCGCATCTTATTAGCAACCATCGTTTTAACGTCTTGCCTCACTTTACTGTTTTTTTTATCATTGTGCTCAAATAAAGTCATATCTCATGTAAGCCACTAAGAGCCTATACCGGATCATCCGAACGTAGAAGGCATGAAATTTATCCCAGTTCCATTTATCCACATCCACGCCTCAACTGTTGCAAAAGGGTTTTTTTATAATATTCTTGTGACTCAAAGTCAAAGATCTCGACGAGGAAAGGGACGAGGTGACAATTACTTTAATTTGGAATGGCGTAATACTGCGACAAGAAATTTGGTTCAAAATATTGTCTTCCGAGCACTAAAGATAACAGAAGAATGAAGTTTACCAATATTTCTACCTTACAATAATACATGAAAGTGAGTAAAAGTAAAGGATTGGGAGGGAGTGAGCAAATGATCGTCTAGGCTTGACATTACTATTAATTATGATAATCTGTAGCACTGATTAATATTCAGACTAAGTCAATAATAAATCAAACGAGTGAGTGGATCGTCAATTATGCCTATACATATTCGCATATGCACGTGTAATGTTTGGTACATGATTCATTCATTATTGAGGAATATTGACAGCTTTGACAAAACGAAGGCCACGCTTCCGCATCCTAGGTCACCAACACCTCCTCATCTTAGGCCTACTTTAGCGCAGCATTATATTTTAGTCCAAGACACGTATTATGCTTAGGCAAGTCGCTAAACTGATTTCGTCCGCACACTGAAAAACAATGCAGGGTGGACACTTGTTTGCATGCCACATGAAATGATCTTGACTTCATTGT
>JAQIWU010001900.1:0-14177 GCA_034696445.1 Isotomiella minor
TTCGTGTGCAGTGCAGAGAGTACAGGAACATTATAACTTTATTTTATATACATTCATTCACCTCTTCTCCTGCTAAACCCCAACTTTAGTCAAACAACAATGTACAATATCATTATTATTATTATTGCACACCACCAATACCAATAACCCACACCACCCATCCATCCATCCATCAATGAGGCCCACAGCCAGTGACATCAAATGATTCATTTCTCAGTCTAAAAAATAATAATAATAATAGCCCCCTCTTCTGCCTGTAAAAAAGCACATGGACATGGTTCCTTTTTGCGAAAAGAGTCTGCGTAATGAATTAAATTAAATTAAATCGATCCACATTCGTCATTCGTACATACATAAATAATTTCTCCTACTGCCTGCCAACTGCCCTCCTAGGAATACCTCAATTTTTCAATCCACCACCACACCATTAACCCGTATAAATAAAACGGACTGACGACAAGACGAGAAGGTGAATGTTTTAAAACAATCTGGAAATCAACCGTCGTCAAGAGGGGTGAAGAAGATCTTGTTGGAAGGAGGACTTTTAGAAGATTGTATTGTGATTTAGACAGAAAAGACTTTTTTTTTTTGCGAATCCAGAGGTCGAACACTTCACCTAAGGATAATCCTACAAATATTATAACACACTCATCATAACCTCACGTACTTAACTACCCTGTACACATCAACAACTGTTGTGGACGACATTAAAAACCAATCGTCGGTTGAGTCATTACCAAGTTCAGACTTTGTCCCTTGACTGGTGGATCCTTCATACGGTGGTCAAGGGGAATACGGAAACTCGGGACAAGGCGAAACGAGGCTTCCATAATCAAACCAAAGGGGATAATTCAAACCAAAGACGAAATGGGTTCCAACAAGAACATTCCCAATGACAAGGTAATTATCTTCTACTTTCTCCAGAGAGCTGTGATTTATTTTGTAGTCTGTTATGAAGCAAGTTGGATTAGCTTGCAATTAGGATGTATGTAAAGCATTGCATAAACGTTTTCCCACAAGGTCATAGGTATTTGTAAGTGTACGTACGAAGAAACTGACGAAACAGTTGTGCTAGCGCTGTCATCATCAAGAGATTACTCAGAACACCTGCTTAATGGCATGTTATTATTACTTAACCTAAATGTCAAGGCTCATATAAATAAAAGTTGGCTATGCATTAAATTTTGGGGAAATTTTGAGGATTAGGATCACAAATCTTAATTAGTCCCATTTTGCGATCATTCCTGTGGATGAGGGAAATTATGTACGTACGAGGGAGGAGGCCATGGGATATGGGATGCGGATTTATTTGGCTTGAGAGACGACCAAGATCGGGGCAGGGAAAGAAAGAAGTGAAAGCAAAAAGCATTCTCCTAACCCTCCTTTCACCCAACACTCGTGGTTCTTTCTTGCACAGTCTGCAGTTGTGATGCACATACACCATCAAGGCTAGTCAGACCTTGTTCAAGGCTTTCTGGATGGGTGATGCTGAGATTTTGCACCATCATCGTCATCGGGGGGAAATAATGGTAGTTGGTATATACATACATGTAACATTGTGTAGTCGCTGATGTGAAAAGTAGACTAAACTTTAAGGGTTTCTTCAGTAGTTTCCTCCATGCAATTGTATTTCTTATTTATTTTCAGATAAATCTTCGGCTGATTTTGGTCAGTGGAAAGACCAGGGACTTTCTCTTCAGTCCCAGCGACTCAGCAGGAGACATTGCTCAGCATGTGTTTGACACCTGGCCACCCGGTATGTCCCATATGCGTTACCCTATGCTATGTGAATAGGGAATAAGGGTTCTCCGGATTTGTTGAAGACTGCTAACAAAATTTTATTTGTAATGTCATTTTTTTGCAGAATGGGGAGAGGAGGCAGTAGCCAAAGCAGATATCCTACGACTGATTTACCAAGGGCGGTTTTTGCATAGCAACGTAACACTGGGTGCCCTTGGGCTCCCTCTAACTAAAACCACCGTGATGCATTTGGTACCCAGAGAAAATCTCCCTGAACCTAACTCACAAGGTTTGTTCTCTCGTTTTTTGTTTGTTTTTCCTTTCGCAAAAAAAAGATTTTAGCTACATCTATTTATTTGTCTCTCTCATTCGTGGAATGGGTTTGTCACAATCTCTTTGGAGATTGGTTGGCGTAGGCGGATGATGAAGGACAATGGGAGAAAATTGGAGCTTAATGGAACTTCTGTGGTTGTTGTAAAAAGGTTGAGTGGAGTGTGTCCAATTTCAAGGTTATTGACAAGGCTTAGTTGGACAAAGTTCTAAAAAGTACATTAAAGTGGCTACAAAGTGGTCTAAAGGTCGATGTAGGACGACTTTCTCCTCACTACTATACTGAGAAGTAGCGATTATGTAAAAGTAATCTTCAGTCCATTAGGCAGGATGAAGAGAGAGGGAGGATCAGAAGAGTCATTATAACAAAGAGGGATGGCAAGTTGACATGACGTATCTCGAATTAATCCAAATTGAGGCGATTCAGTCATTCGAGTCAAATTAATGAAGTTTGAGATCAAACCAGGATTTCCATGACTGTGAAAATCTATCTGACCCTACTATTGACATTGACGTGAATACATACAAGACTAACTGCTGGGCTTTGTGGGGAGATGTGGCCATGAATGAATGAATACCCGTGTCGTTCGTTGTTAGTGGATTGAGTGAATCCGGTTGTTGGGATTAATTAAGACTAGATTGAACATTAGGGAAGCTGAATTGTTAAATTGTACATGTATGTTTCGTACGTCTGTTTAACAATGTTGATCATATTACCCGCTGTGGGTGAAATTTTAATTAGTTTAACGATGGCCAGATGAGCAAGCCCTTAAGGGACTTTCCTGAAAAATTAGGCATTTTATCCAATACCCAATTAACAATGCAGTTTAAACCTAGACCTTCCGCTGTTGATACAGTCAGTTATGCAGGCGTGCTTTGTCCAAGGCTGACGAGGACACGCTTCCTAAAAAATATTTCTCCTTCTCCTTTGCCACCAACCATAACTGTGTCTAGAACGTATGTGAAACGATGAGTAATGAAATTTTGCACAAGTGGTGAGTATAACAATTCTGCTGGATTACTTTGACGACGCGGAGCTTTGTGTGGGGAAAAGGGAGGACTGCTGCTGGATAAGTTACGTTGTATGAATGAAGTAACGTGTTCGACCCCGACTCTGAAATCTGCGTCGACACGAGTGACGGCGAAAAGAGCAGTTTTAAGTTTGACTCTCATTGACTGTGAAAAGGAGAGCCAGCGGTTGGTTTGCCATGGTGTGGTGTGTTGCCACGGACTTTCTCTTCTCCTTTCTCTCCCATGTCCTACCCTTACCCTTTATTGGCATTAACCTATTTTCTTTCTCCAACTTTCCTCCATTCGAACCGAAAGTTTTGTTAGAGTGAGGCAACCACGGCAGCCTTGAGTTTCACTCAAGGTTACAAGTGAAACACTGCATAATGCAGATAGCACAAGGGGTACCTTGGTTGAGTCAAATGTGACTTTCTATATGACTTTCGACTCGTCTATCGACTTCTTCTTTATGAGCGAACGATATACATTTTTCTGCATTACGAGATGTGGGAATATAGTCATGTAAGGTGGGCACTCTTTTGAGGGGATGATGATGAGGAGAGAGGCTGAGATATGAGATTGAGAACCCATGCAGTAGGACTACTATGCTTTATTCGAATTATGTAACTTGAGTTTATGTAAAAGCATTTTCTTTTTTATTTCCAGATCAACGTCAGAAATCTAAAACTGGAAGTAGTAGCTGCTGCACTGGATGCTGCATTTTATAATGAAATGGAACTAATGAGGCTAAAACCAACTAGATAATTAATAATCTTAAAGGAATAATGTGTAGATATGGTAGTGCTAGCTGTAAGACATCACAAGCGCTATTATTAACCAGTCGTATGTATGTCCTTCGTGATGGCTACGGTCCAAATGTTGGACACATGTTAAATATCCCTTAAGTTTTGTTCGAGCCATCACTACTGCACAAACTGATTTCCTTTACAAAGATGTGGTGAAAGCACCAAACCAAGAACTGGAAAGACCGACCCACTCGGTACTATAGTAAAAATCAAATCTTACTCGAGTATGTGAAAAAGGTCAAGCAAGGCAAAGGTAGGGTTAGGAACTGTTTATTAGAAAACTAGAATGATTATCAGTACTTGTAATTTTCGAGACTTGATTCGCTATTACTGCATTTAATGTCGCATTTCTGGAAGTCATTTCATTGTTTGCCCGCGTTGTACTTTTAGTACTGAGCTGTGCTTTATCACACAATGCTGTACAATCTGTAGTTGATTTGCATTACCCATAATTCTAAATAGTTTTAATCGTGTGACAAATCTGAGAAGTAGCTGTAAGGCTGTACGTAGTACTTGTTTCTGTTCTTAAGAATGTAACACAATGTATATACTCATGATGATACAATTATTAATTCAGGCAGTCAATAGCATTTCTGACATAATCTTAGTAAACTGAGTTAAGAGTGAACCATGGTCAATTTAAGTTTTTTTCTGGTTCTAAATTTCAATAACCGTGACGCTACAAGCGCACATTTCACTAATTTAGGAACGTTTTATGTCTTTTTCTTGTATTCTCCATTTGTTATTCGATGGCTTCTGCACAACTTAAAAGTGCTGTCCTTTTACAATAATGGCACGTTAGCTTTTAAACTTCCTGTGCCTGTCAGAAATTTGTTCTATTTTACTGGAAGGAGTCATTTAAAAAAGTGAATTGAATCCATATCCTACAATCACCCCGACTTAATTATCTTACAATTTCATTCAGATGTTACTTGACGCTTCATTTGACTGTCTATTTCTATTTTCTGCTGATTCGAAAAATTTTGCAAAGGAAACCAGTGATTTATTTATAGTCGCTTAGCATGTTATTCTCCTTTTAACACTTTTCCATTTTTTCTGTAAAAACTCAACAGAGTTGGAGTTGTGCTTACACAACGTTCTTTTAGAACTAATATGTCGCATTTTTTAAACACTCTGTTCTTTTGTTTTAACTCGTATTATTTTAGACGTGGTTCATGAAATTTGGTATTGGTCCATGTTGGATGTCCTTTGCCTATACTGTATTATTTTTACTTTGTCTTCGACATCACCATTGCAAACATTGTAGTGAGCGAGCAGTTGTTTATTTTTTATACGTGAATCACAATCTTTATTAACCGTTTAATACGTTTTTGAGCCTTCACTATCTAATTTATTATGTACCGTCATTTTATTCAGTAGCAAGAGTATTATCAAATCATGGAAACGTGGAATGCATTTGTAAACTGAAATTTAAGTTAAAGATCTGACTGATTTCTTCGTTATTTATCATGTCTAGTGCTGTAATATTTATCTGTATCCTATCCCTATCACGATCCTATATTTTTGAAAAAAGTTAAATGTCATACAAAAACAGTTACAGAATTACCATCTGAAGCAATGCAATGTTTTAGCATTTTAACTTTTTATGGAGGTCTTTACGTATTGTAGCTTCCGCATGAACTTCACCTAGCTACTTCCCCATCACCTAATGTCAACCTCATTTTTGTGTTTATAATTTTCGATTTTGTATCAATGCAAGAGGCCCTTTACAACCTCGTTACTAGAGAAGATGGGCTATTAACTAACCAAACCTGATGTACATAGTTTGACTCTGATGTGTCGCAAGCTTTCGCTCTACTTTCCCGTAAGAGTAGCTTAACCAAAATATTACAATTGTCGATTTATGAGTATGGACACAGTATATTTATATTTATTCCTTCTCCTATCATGATCAGTTAAAATTAAGACGTAATAATAAAACAGAAAAATCAGTAAAAAATGTAAAGAGTGTGCGCAAAAGAGCCGAGTCCTATCTACTCTATAATGATGATAATTATCTTTAAAGTAATAGTTGTCGTAAGTATTGGATCTATGTATGTATATTACGTCTCTAATCGTTAAGTATCGTAATGAATGAGGACGCATCACAGAAAAAGGAAACAATAAAAATGCTCCAAACGTAGGAGAGTATAATCGAAGAGCCTGTGTGGTATTTGGCTTCTAATTTTTTGTACTTTTGGAAAGAACCGTTTCACCAACCATTCAAGAACAAATGCCAGAATGCATGTTCCACGCTTCTCTTGGATGCATCACAAAAGATGGATTCTAGAAGGATACTTTATGAAAATATTCACTCTTTTCCAACGTGGATGCGCAAGTATTTGGATTCAATAGCCATTCTTCAAATTCAAATGCTACTCCACGTTGTTAGAGAGGAACTGTTCAACTTATGTAAATGAGCCGAATTAATATTTCCTAGGGACGTCACAAGTATGGAAGATGTTCAGTTCGTTGGACCTGAACCTTGTGGATGTCGGCATGGAAGAAATGAACCTTCCACTCCACTTTAGGCAAATGCCTTGTTGATAGGCACATGAGGTTCTCAACTAATTAGGCAAATTTTATTGAGAGAGAATGCAGGCTTAATCTTTTGAATGATTTCGGTGCAGATTTAGGAGCTGGAAACAAGGTAGATTCATTCCCTGTCCAACAGTCTCAGTCTTACCCTAAGACAAGAAGCATGCAAGTCACAAATTATTAAAGTTCAACGTTCTGTTGTACACTATAGGCTGGGACTGGCGTATCATAACTGTCTAATTGAGATTAGATTGGTTTGGAGCACGGCAGAGGCGAGATCTGCCCCCTTTTTGAAATATTCTTTTACGCATAGTTGTAAAATAAAGTTTATAAATTTCGTGAGAGAATTAAAAATGGGGTTCAAACGGGCCACATTGGCGATTTTCTTGTTTCAAAGCCTCATCGTCACGTCCTTGGTCTCGTCCTCTGTTATTCCGGGGGGTCCAAATCTCCACATCAGTCTGGTAAACAACCTCACGAAATAGGAACCTTAGCTTTTTTTGGCAAAATATTAACTATTCTTGTCGTCTCCTTTTCCTTCCTTCAAAAGGCTCCTGAGGACTTCACGTCTCACATTAGAACCAGAAGGACAAGGTCGGCGGACACTCAACAGTCAAGCCCTGGGACATATTCATCGGCTATCGATCCATCCGAGCAAGAATATAGACAGCGGACAGCTCGTGAAGGACTAGTGGACGGTCTGCTTGGCGGTTTACTTGGAGGTGGCTCATCTACAACGGTCAACAATAATGACGCGTCCACCATTATAGCGCAGGCCAATACAAACAACAATTTCAACAGTTATTTGTCATGCGTCAATATGGGGGGTCAATGGACTGGTACTAACTGCGTCTTAATTGGGGGACAACAAACTGGGGGGATAGGAGGAGGGTCTTCCATTGATATCGACTCTTTGATCCCGGGACGCAGGTTCCCTTTTCCAGTTGACACATATCGCAAACCTTATTACCCTTCAAAGTAACTTCTGTTTTATACATAATTCATCATAACGCCCCATCTCAACCCATTATTCTGCTTAGCAGTTGCAGTATGGTAGTTTTAACGAACTGGAAAGGAGAGATGGGGCATTGTGATACGACTTTTATTTCAATTAGCTATCTTCACAATTTTATGTTACTTTTTCCAGCAACATCTTCCCTCAGCCCTATCCACAGTATCCGCTACTTCCATATCCGCAACCGTACCCACAGCCGTACTACCCACAACCATATCCGCAACCGTACTACCCACAACCGTACTACCCGCAACCGTACTATGGCCAATCCTCCTACTACGACTACTACCCAAGGCGTCCCTACTATAACAATTATCGGTACAACAGACGCTATGGCTACCAGTACCAAAGACGACCTTCCTACGACTCTGACGACAATGACTATGGAATCTATGGGGTAAGTTGATATGTCATGATTGCCCAATTGTCCTTTAATTCTCTCCTTTGTCTTCTCTCTAGCGAGCCAAGGGTGGTGACCAGTACGATCAAAATGAACAAGATCAACCATCCACCTACTACAACCCCAATCATCAGCAGCAATCACAACAATACTCTTCACAGTACTCGCAACAACCCCCACCACTTCACACCTACCACAATGACGCCCCACAACAAGGACAGCAGCAGCAATACCAGCAGCAGCAGCAGCAGCCCCAACAGTACTCAGCCCAACAATCATCACAGCAGTCGTCCTACACCCAACAACCTCAGTCATACCAATACCAACAGTCTCCCGACCAGTATCCTTACCAAGGGTCTCAGGACCAACAGGGCTACTCCCAATCCCAATACCAAGGACCCCAAGAGCAGCCCTATCAACCATTCTACCAAGGGCAGCAGCAGCAGTCCGGGATGCCCCAGAGTCCGCCGCGAAACCAGTACTACCGGAGTTAATCTCTTGTCTCACTCTTTTTTCCCTCATAAAAATTTTCATCCTTCACTTTGGCTTGCAGAAAAATCAAATCCAAGAAGATTTATCAATTGTTTACTTAATTTTTTCTTGTTATTTTTATATAAACATCGTAAAAATCGTTCCTCGTACTTGGTAGTAAATTAGGAAAGTAATAAAGTTAATTTTCACAAAGTACTCACTCACACATCCTAACCCTTGTCATCTTCACATAAGTCAACTCGGCACACTAGATAACCTCTTTTAAAATAAGTCTCTGTCAAGGTGACGACGACGATGACAGCCCTGAGTTGACCGGAAGGAGTAACTATGACATTGGTAAGGGTGAATTGCCAGCTGTCCCCCAGTTCAATGTGTGTAGTCCTTTTTGTTTTTTTCCTCTGGATTTTGATTCTCCCTTCGATTGTCAACTGTTTGGAATTGCCTGTTTGTATTTAGAGTGGTGGCGGAGGTGGAGTAAGGAGTAAAGATGTCGTCGTTTGTGGAAGAGGAGGGCAGCAACGCTTCTTCGTACGAACCTGACAGGAGCACCCCCGCGTTCAAACCCTTGTCTTCTTACATCATCGGATATCCCGAGAGGACCAGGGACTTTAAAGAATTTCCGTGTCAGAATGAGGCAACTTCATTCAGCCCCTTGAACAGCTATGTAAGTGTGTCAAGGCAACACGCGTGGTCATACTCTTATTGTTTTTGGTACATTTGGCAGGTCATCACGCCGTTCGGTTTTCAGCTGGAGGCGAAGTTTCCTTGGGCTGGTCTAAATGATTATGGGTGTGGAACCGATTGGCCTCATAAAGGGAGTGCGTTGACGTTGGGAGAGTCTAGTATTCTTAAATATGGCGTTTCGTACCCACTCCGGATTGGGCTGGATCAAACGGAGGAAGATGGTGAGGGACGGAGAGAAGTGATTTTCATCCACGAAGGCAACAACAAGAGCGACAATCCCTCGTTATTGGGAGACAGAATATACACAGCTCCAGTGTTTGAAGAAATTTATTTGAACCATGGTATCTGCACTGCTAGTATAGGGCCCTTAGGCGGACCTTCTAAACTTAAAGGAGTTTTCAGACCACTTGACTCGTATGGAACAGGGTCTTCAAAAGTTAATGCTGTCGTCAAGGTGGACTTTTTACAAGACTCAACAAGCACAATTAAAGGTAAGCCATCTCTTGTTTTTTTTATCGGGTTTGGACTTAATTAATGCAGATGTCATCACAAATTATAGATACTTACTACTGCATGGTCGAAAACAATGGGGTCTCCTTGTATGCAGATGGACGTTCGGAAAGTCATGTTGCATATATGGCTGAATTTCAGATTGAGAGGGTTCTCCCTTGTATGCATGGCCTGTTGGTTGTCCCACTTCATCAGCCTTATGTTGAAGTGGATATTGATAAAGCTGAAGCTGAGAATCAAGAATGGAGATATCTTTACATACTGACCCATCCAACGAAACAAGTCAGTAAAATATGGCTTAAAGATGCTGGAAACGGTAAGTGATTAATCCTTTTGTGCTTATATATAATATGACTTTGGCACCAAGAACAAAGCACATTCGTGGTTTTGATCCGGTGTATATTTATTTGCGCATGACTTTATTTGTTTTTGTTTTCAGATTTTACAGAATTCGACACAGCAAAAGAGAAGTTAGTCTGGTGTGAGCGCAGTGTATGTGTATTTTGGAACTGTGAAACAAACGCTGGATTTTCGTTAAAGAAAATACTTCCTCTAAAGAAACAGGACATTTTGGATAGCACTGCTTTGAATTCTTCGTTGTATTACACAAGTGGCGCTGAGCAAATGGGATCCCCTTTTTCACCTGCGGGAGGCTCATTAATGTATTCTCCTATTGGTAGACATTCAGTTAAAACCAGCAGCACGTCTCTTCGAATTGGTTCCAGGGACGCGTCACATAAAGACGGGAGTCCATCACGGAGCATATTTCCTAATCTAAGCATTGACGTCTCCAATTCTTCTAGTCTATGGCAAGGATTGTCAACTGGCTTCTTCCCACCACATTATTGTGTCTTTGACGAACCGGAGATGTACCTTCGCCCACTTTTCCAGTTCAACGTGGTTTCCCGTGACAATGAAGGAGTTGATGATACTCTCAGAGCCGAACCAAAGAAATTTCATGTGGTTTCCAAAGTGGATCATGCAGGGAACGATGAAATGGTGTCTGTCTGGTTTCTGATGGACACTGTGCTACATATGCATTCGACTGATGTGTTTCGAGGGAACGAACTAAACAGTTATGAAATTCACCCTGTGATAGACTTTACCTGCTCAGAAATGAAATACGGAACTTTCATGCTTGCCATTTTAACCGACAACAACACCATAAAAGTTGGGGTTCTGGATGACGCAGCAACCTTAAACAAGTCAATGATCGTCACACATTCCATTGATCAAAGTATTACATCGCTAATCAATTTTGTGCACGGAGAGACTTTAATTTGTGGTTTGTCTAAAAGTGGGGATAAAGGAGTTATCTCGTTTAGAAACTTGGAAAGTTGTGGAATAGTGAGCATGTGCATAGAAAAGTTCTCAAAGTGTCCTGAAATACCGTCTTGGATTGTCTGTGAACTGGTTGCTCGTTACACACTGGTGTCATCTACGAAGGCAACCAGCAGTGTTGATGAGGAATGGACTTCCTTCGTGGAGACCGTGAAGGAGGTCATTGCATTTTTTACGAGGAAAAACAACGATATTCCCCTATACTTTGAGGATGCTCTTCATGAACTTGTTGAAGTTAGTTAATCCCTGATATAGTTACTATTACTGGCTAACAATACTCCCCACATGATAAACTTATTGATTTACAGGACTGTACGGAAAGCAAGTGTGACACTTCATTCACGGAGAAAATCGCTCAATTGTACGATTGGTTGAGGTGCATTCGAGGGTTGCTGGGTGAAAGAGTAAGGCATAGCAATAGGGGTTTTTCAAAGCTGTTCAAACTTAAATTTTATTATTTCAGGTCCCGAGCTATCCAAATGATCTGCCTCACTCCGCTTACCATAAGTTTATTAGTTATTTAGGCAAAGAGCGTTCACTTATGCTTGACTATCTTCCAGATATTTTATCGAATTTATTGCAGACACCAGACAGTTTAGAAACGTTATCTCGATTAAGTTCCCACAAAAATTCAGGAGGAGGTGTTTCACCACTTGTGGATGTCTTGCTTGCTGATACATTTAACAGAAACAAAAAATTTGTGAAATTTAGTCATCCCGATTGTGTCAAGATTGGTTTAGGCAGATTAGATTACTTGGTTTCTTCGACCTGCGAACAAAGCGGCCTTAGTCATAATGTTAAATACAATCCCCTGAATGATAGAGACAATCTAAATGATGAATCCTCTAATTGGACATCTTACGTTTTAAATCTTGTAAGTCAATCCCTTAAGAATATTCCAACTACTATGGTTATGTTAATTAATAACATTTAATTTGCTAGCAAATTTTTGCGGAGGATCGCAGGGTAGAAGAAGTTTGTCGCCTGCTGGATTCAACGTCTCCAATTATGATTGATATCGAACAAAAAGCGGAAATGTCAGATCACGATTATCTGGAAGACCAAGAAAAATACTTGCTCCAAGTGATGCAGATAACTTTGTCTGCTCCCGTGGGTCGATGTGCCTTCACTCTTCGGACGGAAGTAAAATCTTTCAGCAATTTAACAAATTGCCTCTATGTGCCAAAGTAAGAGCTATTCATACAAACGCCATTAGATTAGACCTTCAGTAAACACTGGATCACTTATCGTATCTACTCTATTTAGGCTTTGCTTCACAGGAAAATGTTCCAGAAGAGGAACCAATATAGAGTTGAGTGATAGTGACTTGACAGCATCTCTATGGCCGTCCTTTCACAATTCCGTGGCTGCTGCTACTGCTGTTAGATTTACTGGTACACCAGCAGAAGCCTGGTATGTTTTGTACTTTGAAGAAATTGGACTAAATATTTTTTTAGAAGCGGCATCAAAATAATCAATTACGTCTCGGTAGGTTTTCGTACAACAAAGCTAAAACAGGAGATGGAGCTGAGCAGGCTGGGATTTTGCTTGGTTTTGGTTTGAATGAAGTATTGACGTCTATGCCTGCAACACTTCAACATGAGTATCTCTCTAAGGAGGACCCTTTTCTGTCAATGGCCATGCTACTGGGACTGGCCGCAAATAAATTAGGTTCGCGGAAGACTATAATATAGGCAAACTTAAAATTAGTGTTACTTTTATACTCTTAGGAACTGGAGACATTGCAACATGGAAAGTGATCAGCCTTCACATTGGTGCTATGCTGCCAGCCCATGCGACAGAACTGGAAATACCTAAACTGGCGTCGTTGGCTGCTCCCTGTGCGCTAGGTTTGTTATTTTTGGGAACCCATCACAGTCATGTGGCAAAAGTTTTGTTGGGGGAAATATCCAAGCGCTATAGTCCACTGAGTCTATTTGGGGGAGGTGTTGGAAGTAACACTGCTGCTGCAGCATTCACCGGCGATACAAATGGATCAATTGCGGACAGAGAAGCTCATTCGTTATGTGCTGGTACAGTAGAAGATACATGAGAAGTTTAGAAACATTGGGCTCCAATTTAACAATTTTGTATTTGCAGGATTAGGGCTGGGGTTTGTAAACTTGGGAAAGGGTCGGAGTGGCGAACGACACAATACTGAAGACGTTTTTGACGGTATACTAAGAAGATTTGTGGTTGGTGGACCGAAGCCAAGCAGTGGTTGTGCAGGTAAAGAAGGCAATTAAAATACTTTGATGAAAACTGGTATTCCTATTTCCAATACTAAAGCTATACCTTTTTACTTTTTGTAGACGACGAAGACATGTGTCAAATGGGTCCTACAATGCCATCACTTTGGGAAGAGTATCGTTGTTGTCATATAGAAGAAGGGGATAATGTTAATGTTGATGTAGCAACTCCATCGGCCATAGTTGCAGTCGCCTTAACTTACTTGAGAAGTATTGATTTTTTAAGTTTTTGTTATCAATTCATTACCTTATGTTCTTTCTCCCCATCAAGGTGGGAATGAAATAGTGATGAAATGGTTAGCGCCTCCTACGACGAAATATTTACTGGATGGCGTCCGCCCTGACATCTTGATGTTGCGCTCCCTTGCCTACATTCTAGTCTTGGACAAAATTCCAAACGTCAGTGTGGACTGGCTGGAAAAGTCTTTGATGCCTCCGATTTTAGCCGATAATGATATATCAAAAGATGACTTCAAGCAAGACGATCAGGAAAGCAACAAGTAAATAAGACCTGTTCAACTAATTAGTGATTATTTACTAGTTTAATCTATATTGCTCTCTTGTTGCAGTCAGTCTTGGGCAAGCATCATTTGTGGATATTGTATGGGTCTTGGGATTAGACACGCCGGAACAAGAGACCAGTCCACCGTTGACACTATCCATCACTATATCAATTACATGCTAAAACTGTCGTCTTCAGAAACCTCCATAAACGGTTCTTTTCCGAAAAACTTTTTGGAGTCCACACTTTGTTCTATGTTGCTTGCGTTGTCCTTGCTATTGGCTGGGAGTGGAGAGGTTTCAACGCTTCGCCTTCTTCGATACATGCAAAACAAGATTTCCACCCTTCCAGTGACCGCATCAAGTAACACCTACGGATTAGAGATGTGCATTTCGATGGCTATTGGAATCTTGTTCCTTGGAGGAGGAAGATACTCGTTAAGTTGTGATGACAGAAGTATTGCTGTGATACTCGCATCAGTTTTTCCAAAATGGCCTATAAACGCGAACGACAATAGGTAATGGGATGTTTTTCTTTCGTGTAAACATGAGAGTTTGATTAG
>JAQIWU010001901.1:0-14173 GCA_034696445.1 Isotomiella minor
CTTTTTAAGACCTGTAGTGCAATGAACGAGTTTATGACGTAGTCTGTAAAAGATGAAATGACATGACATCAAGTAGATTGTAACTTTCACTCTCCTTTTTTAGCATTACGACATTTATCGCCTCAAATCCTGAGACACCTTGCATACAAACTACGGTAGGTTACAAGAGTCGTGGAAATCTCCTTCGAAATCGTCATAAATCCAAACGAAGAAAGTCGTGTTGTCGTGGCACTCTATAATTTCAACACAGAGAGAGGAGAATAAGAGGCCCAAAGAATTTACGGTAGTAAGTTTGAGTTGAATGTGACTTTCACAAAAGACTTCCTTCCTTTTGTCCTGGACAAATGAGAAGAAAGTTGAGTCAGGCTGCATATTTCAGCGTCATTTCATTTGCAATAATTTGCATAGAATATAAAAGAACACTATGGAGTGCGATAAGATGGAGATGAAGCCGTAGGAGTCGCACTAATTTATGGGGTGTACGGTTGTAGCATATGCAGATTACTTAAGTAACTTGAGATTTGTAATTTTCTTCTATCTGTACGTAGCATCCATAGTTCTGAGAAAAGCAAAGGGGTGTGAGCCCCTATTGTACCAAAGGTATTGTTAGCTTGAAGACGAAAAATAAATCAAGGGCTTAAATCAATTCTTTTAAAGAAATGTCACAGTGCTGAGTAATTAAAGGAAGCATTGTCCAAAATCTCCGCTGTTCGTGGTGGTAATTTTGTCCTTTTACACTGCCAGAACCAAAATGCTGTTTCAGACTTTGAGAAATGACTAATAATTCATCTCAATAATGACTGATTATGCGAGTAGGTTTGGAATGCGACTAATTAAATCAATGCGTCGCGATTTATTACAAGAATAATGAATCACTAAAATATTCTGCCTACTTAAATAATCGTTCACTTTCTTTAATTTTAACGTCATTCCCACTCATGTCTCTCTTCTCCATAAGTCCATCTCTGTTAAAGGTCCAATGTTCATTCCCGTACGTCCGAAACCACTGACCAGAACCATCATGATACTCGTACTGGAAATGAACTGCAATTTTATTTTCTCGGTGGCAGAAAAAGTACTTTTCCAACTTGTAGTCTAGTTCCTTTTCCCACTTTTCCCTGAGAAAGTTGAGGATCTCGTCCCTGCCTGTGAAGAATTTGTCCCGGTTGCGCCACACCGAGTCGACTGTGTAAGCTAACGCAACTTTCTCCGGGTTTCTAGTGTTCCAGAGGGTTTGTGCGATGGCGACCTTCTCCCTTGCCGAAATTAGAGAGAAGGGTGGTCGGATGATGGCACTTGCCATGGTGAAGTTGGTTCTAAACAAAAATTTAACACAAATTCTTTGAGCTTACGTAAGACATTAACAAAATGCCTTTTACTCACCTCTATTTTTGTAATTGTGTTCCAATTATTAAACTGCTGGTGGTTGAAATGCTTGAAATATTGATAGTTTTTTAATTGAACAGAAAAATCTATGGCATGCCATCTACGGACCGTGAAGCTGGCTGAATAGTTAATGTAGATGCAGTTTATTGGTATACACAGTGTGTCGTTTGTCAATAAGTCGTCAAGGTCGTCAAAGAAATGCCATAACCACGCTGCATTATGCAGCCACACTTTATGATTGTATGGCTACTGTAATCCAAGCAGCTAGTGATGAGAAAAGCCATTTCCTTTTTTGCTGGAAATCCAGAGTAGGAAAAAGGGTAAACTTTGCCCGTTAATTACTTATCTGAAAGTAGTGTCGAAAGGGAGAGAGCTTGGCTTGACTTAATGGAACATGAACCGAACCAAGTCACCTTAATATTCTACCCCTATCGAGCCATTAGCACATTGATAATGACAACTTTTAATAACTTTTTGATAACAAAGGAACGTGGCCTTACTTGGACAATGTGCACTACTGTCCCAATGTACTAATGATGACATTTACTCTTTGCTTCCACCCTCCCCAACGTCTATCTACCTATTTTGAAAGAATTGAGATTTTCCAAGCGTTCAAAATTTGAAAAGTTTTTATACTACACGAGTTGTGCCTTACCTCACGTCTTTGAGAGTCCAAGTACGGGTGTGCTTCTAAGATAAAAAGTTATAATAAATGACTGCAGTCCTTGCTTTCTCAAAGAAGTAGGTATGGGATATTTCACTCTTTCTTTCACCGTCTTTTCTGCGTCCTAATCACTTCGTTCTTTGAAGCGAACAGAATTTGTCTTTCAGCAGATGCGATGTGAAAGTGGAAAATGGAGAGAGAACAAAGAAAGAGTATTTCAAAGCAAAGATTAAAAAGTATTTATCACAGGTTTTATCACTCGTTAAAACTAACTTGCCACATGTGCGATCACGACTCTGATAAGTGCCATAACTACGGATAATTCGTGCCCGACGCTTTCCTTTACGCTGCTTGGAGAGTTTCTGATTTACTTTTTTTAAATCCTCTGCACATCATGATTTTGTTAAGATACACTCGTATATCATAGACTTTGTCGACTATAGGTATTTGAGTGAAAGTTTTCAGGTGGAATGATTAATAAAAGTTTATGTGCAAGTAAAAGTTAAAAGTCTCTAAAAGGACTAAAGCAGTCAAATCGAAGACATTTTTCTTCATTAGTTAGGCAAACTTGGATTCTGCACAGAAATAAATCCACTTCTTATTACGTAACTTTCATCTTCTGCAGTCCTGCAAGCCCGAAAGGGACTATACATATATCAACGTAGATACATTCTGAGAAATAGAGATTTCATATTGACGCAAGATTCAAATCACCAATGTCACCGTCAAATGTTTTTTTCTTCTACTTTCCCCCGATCTTAGATAAGTTGGTACTTCGGTAGAAAGAGAGAAAGTACAGGCAGCAGATCGATACCTATGACTAGGACTATGACATATCGCAGAAAAACAACAATAGAATAAAACTTTCTTGCTTTCTTCCTGCAGATATTGACGAATGATGTAATGATTATTCTGAGCAAGTAGAACCATAACGATGGCAACCGTAGGACATTTTTCTGAACGGGCTCATCTCAATTGCTTTTGTGTTTGGCAAAGTAAGATGAGAGGACATTTTAGATAAAAGGGAAAATATAGAGTGGATCATTATCACTAGTTATATAACACTGGAAAATAAGTGGGCCAGATACACTACCGTGGGAATATGTTTGTCAAGAAAGAACGGGGGCAGTATGATACGGTGCATAGTTTTCCAACAATGGCAGAGTCAGATGACCCTTTCTGCTTTTTCATTTGTAAAGTAAGTGTATGAAATTCATACTAGAGCTACATGAACTATTATCCAGTGTTATTTCACATGACGAAAGAGTAGAGGAAGCCATTACAATTACCATTAAGAAGACAACAAAGCAGAAACATAACATTAGGGTCATTTCATGCAGCTAATTTCTCAGCACAATAGAATACATGGATCCATATAAATGTACGTATTTCTGTACGTTAAACGAAATAAACTTATAATGTTGGTTTTCAAACTGGCTAGAGAAGAAGGAGAGCCAAAATTCTCTAAAAGAAAGCCCTAAGAGTGGCCTTAATGACACTTTTGGTTAGCACACAGTTGATATGTCTCTTGCATATATTTGCATATTTATTTGCTTCTGATAAAAAAAATCTAGCTTGTTACGTCTTATTTAACGATCCATCTGTTTTTAATTCTCTGGAGACAAAACTGAAGATGGATATAAATCGTTTTCTTAAAATCTGAGAATATAATCATGGCCTAACCATTATTAAGTGGCCGCCTTCGTTTGTTGTCAAGTAGTATTTTTGGTGAATTCTGTGTTATACCGTGGGCAAGAGAATTGATGAAACAATGTTTAATGCTGAGGTGCATAAAGTCTATATCCTATCGGACCAAAAAGATGTGAAGAAGTTCCACCTACACTAACGCTTTCACCAACTTTCACCAAAGAAAGGTAGGTAGGTACACAATAAAATATAAAAGTACTTCAGGCTAGGATCGTCTGTATGCGACTATAACAATAGCAAAGTCTTCGTCTTTTGACATTGAGTAACGTAGAAGGGTAAAATGTGAATAGGATTAGCAAAACGGCAGAGGTGAAAAAGTCGACGATGCTAAATGGCAGCAATGTAGGATGGGTATTATTATGTAATGCCAGTTTAAAGTGCAGCCTAAAGATATTAGCTTATCGGAGACTTCAAAATTTGAGTTCTCTTACCAACTGTCAACTATTACATTCGTTTGACTGAACAGGACGGAGTTTCTGTTCTGATTACAACTGATGTTACAGAGAAAGTTTATGAGCAGCAGAGCTGGAAGTAAGAGGAAAGCTCCTATTCAGCCTATGGCTTTCCCATTTTCCAGACTACGAGTAAATGCCGCTTTTGAAGTTTAGACTTTGGTTACATTTGCATTTTTTGTTCTGAGAAAAGTAAAGACTCCAGGGGCGAAATTGAACGCACCTGAGTAATAGATCAGGTTAGACTGTTTGTTTGAAACAAATCTAATTTGATCAGTTCATTATAATTAGTCTGTCAATAAGCAAATCCTCGGGTCTTGATTAAATAACGGGTATAACCTCAACGTCAATATGGCTCCATAAGAAAAGCTGCAGGAGTATTGTGGGCTTATGAATTGGAGGACTTTCTACTTGCTTTGGTCCACATTTCCTTTTGCTGCATGGCATGCGTGCTAACTTTCTTTCTCGTCCGCGTGCTTTCTCCGAAACGATACCAAACAAAAAGATATTTTGAAATGTTCTTTACACATTACATGATCACTACAACTGCGTAAGATTGGTACCATTTATGACTTGAAAATAAAGTGTACAATGTCGGTCTTCCATTTGGAATTAAGTCGCCAATGATAATGGTTTTCAACATAGAATGAAACGAGAAGGAAAAAGCTTAATTTTAATATTTGAGCCATCAGGTACGACTGAATAAACTAACGAGCAGTGCCAGTAAATAGTTTAAAATAGGGACTGTTGAGTACCCATTTCATTTTTTTGAATATATAAAAGGCTTTTTATTTGATTTTCTTAAGAAGGGACTTTCGCTTAAAAAATAGCCCCGTTTTGGTGGGCCATTAATATGAATAATGATGTCTAGGAATCAAATAGGGTAAAATTTATTCAGGATGCTGTGAAAAGAACATCCAGATGTAAAAATGGTGCTTTATCCTTCATTGTGACTCGCTGAAGCGTGCCATGATTATATAGAGGAGGTGTGCGATTTTGATCAAAGTCACTTCACTTGAGGCTGCTGATCTGTTTTTGATGTATTACTCTGATTTTAATCTCGACAATGTGGATCACGGTAAAAATCAAAGAGGTTGATGTGCAAGGGATTTGTGAAAAGACATGAATCGTCACTTTAAGGGAAACATATTGTCTCAAATTTCTTTGAAAATGAGTTTAAAACGAATTGAGAACAGCACAACTCCATTCGCAGCCAACGAATTTTTGCATTATTCTGCTGGTTTGAACGACACTTGCATCCGACTTTACAAAATTTATTTTTTAGTGGTTGAATGAACTGAAACCATGGGTTTTTATTGAAAAAGTGTTATATTCACCCTACTCCAACAAAGAAAGCTTAGCTTTTTTCTGATTGATGTTGCAAAAAGTAACTCAAAACTGAATTGAGAGACTATCTGAGAATGAAAAAGCTGCTTGATTTATAAGAAAGTTATCGCATTATCCACCGAGGATGGGAAGACTTTCTTTTCACATATTAGAATAAGTGAAAGCGAGAAATGTTAGAGTATCAAATGAAACGTTAAAAAAGAGAAAGTTGGCGTTGCATTGCTGGGAAGGAATGGAGTGAACCGGAGATTTCGTTGCATTATGTTTACCATTGGATTAAGTGAAGTGCGGAGTCATCATTTCTTTTAGTCTGCTTTTGCGGTTGTGCATACCCGCCTGCACACATACTGATATTGTTCACTTTTAGACCCATTTCAACATTCAAAGCTTCCATAGTCCTGACTTCTATGGAAGACAGAGAAGTAATGAATATGATTAAAATGAAATGGCCAATGAGGAAAGTTGGGAAAGTTCAAGACATAAGAAGAATAAAGTTACAATGGTTCTTTTCAAATGTCCTATGCACTCTGACTAGAGTAGCAATGCTTTAGTGATTTTACTAAAAGCATGAGAATTTAAGTTGTCATTCTGAAGTACAAAGACAAAAGACAAAACAGCTTGGAACAATTGTACAATTAACACTAATTACTTTTATTAAAGCCTGGTTGGCGTCGAGTTAGTTTCTTTACCCATAAAAATTGCTTCGTTGGCATGACATCTCCAGGTTTTGCTCCCAACAATTTTAATCTAGGTCTGCTGATAACATTGACGAAATAACAAGCATCTGCTATCAATTATCAGAAGTCGCATTTAGTTTCCTAATTAAAGGAAAAGAGAAAAGTGAAAGTCGAGACGAGATTATCCAGGACCGAAAGATGTTCGGATCCGCTTCACAATCAAATGCATTTTATTATTTCACACCCTTCCTCCTCCATTGTGACTGAACTTCCTTTCACAAAGAATGGATAATTGGATGGGGTTAAAGTATTGCAAATGGGGAGAACAAAGGATTATCAGATGATCCCATTGATGGATGAATAGGTATGATAAAGGGGAGCGTTCACCACAGATAAATTGGATAGGTAGAGATGTGGTGTCAGGGAAGAAGAATAAGAGGCGGCTTTAGCTTTTGTATTGCTCCGCTATCTCATAAAATTAGACGTACAGTCAGGTCTTGTGGCCGTGACTGATGTGAGAAAGTGGAATTTGAATAGGATTTAGCAAAACTTCGGTGGAGTGAAGAAAAAGTGAGGAGAAAGTAAAGCCGACAGAATAAAGTGGTACTTATGTAGAGAAGGGTGTATCTATCATGTAATACGAGTGAAAGTGCAGCCCGAAGCTTCCGAAATCCTAAGTTACTAACCTTCCTCCGCAGCCTTACACATGCCTTGTTTGGGTAGTACAGGCAAAGGATTCCCAAATTTGAACCCAGAAAGCTTGTTGAATTGACATGGCTAGAAGCGAACAGACTGGAAATGGAGGGAGAAAGAATCCGTGGGAAGAAGGAAACATTGCTTTCACTTCATTCCATGTTATTTCTCTTCCGGCTTTGAGTTCCAACTTTTAGTTTACTTTTGGGACTTGCTGGAAGAGGAGTGAACAAAGTTACGCACTAGTCAAAGAATAACATGGTGTTGTCAATTTAACTTAATTTTTGTTTGAGCATGTTTTTGTGTGTGGCACATCGAAGAAATTAAACTGTATTCAAAATTACAATTTTTTGCAAACAAAATCATATTTCTTATGATCGAAGTTTCTCCGGAACTGCAGAAAACGTTGCTTGCTGAAGTTTTGAAGCATTAGTGAGTACAATTAGGTTGTGATCATCATTGTGCACCTGCCAATTAATTACACCCAAGCCAAGGTATGTCGCCTCACACTCTCGTTATGACGGAGTGCAGATAAGGTAGCGGTTAGGGCATCACAAGTTTGGGGAAGAGGAAAATTCACATCTTACCTTGAAACGGAAGGAAATGAACAAGATTGGAGGACACGGCGACTCGACGATCCGCCCCTCCTGTTGAAATATCGGGTATAAGAAAGATATATAAGCTAGAAGATTTCAGGTTAAGTAAATTAGTCCAGCAAATAAAGGTAACCGAGAAGGAAAATAATGGTGCTTCTACTCTATCTGTGGGAAAATGTGAGACGCTGGGACTCCTTTGACAATTTGGAGACGTACGACCTGGATTCAACATCCATCCACAATGTACCGCATTCCGCCACTTCCTCAACTGTGGTTGTACAACATGATGGTGAAAGTGGTGTGGGTGAGCACATGTCGAACAAGGTTGTAGACAGTAGTTGTGGTGCACTGTCCATCCTGTCTCCAGAAACCGCATTTGGAGAAGGTCCTGAGGAAATAAGCTATCAACAGGTATGTATACAAGTATGTAGCTATGTTGTTGTTGCGACTTTTGATGACGGTTGGAGAAAAGCATTGTAAAGGCTCTCCTACCACCTTAAACTCATAAAAAACTTGTAAATATTTCTGACTTTAAATTGATAGCTGGACGCCTATTTTCTTTATGAGTTTTAAGTTAAAAGACACAACGGTTGAAGATAGTAAGTTTAATCGTTAATAGCTTTTGGAAGTTGGAGGGGAAGATTGGTTTGGTCCGTGAGAGGAGTCAAATAAGGAAGGAAACTGGAGAAAGTTTGTTGAGACGGAGGACGGGAAATAAGATTTGATTCCAGTTCCAAACGAATATCTTTCTCTACTCTGTCTCACTGAAGCGACTGACGACAATTCTCAAATACCATTCTGCAACTGTTGGCATTAGCATTTTTCTTTTCTTTTGTACATTATTTCTGCTCTTGGAATAATTCAGGCAAGAAGTGTGCGACTTGCTTGTGAGTCTCATGCCTGTGGTGAAAGTAGAAAGATAAAACTGATTTTAGTGGAACTTTCACTTGCCAAAAGGAAAGTAAAGATAAGACAATAAAGCAGTCGCACAGGCTGTTAAATTCTCCCTCTCAACTCGCCTTCCTGGATTTGCTCGAATTTACATATTGCCTCAAATTTGTAGGTAAATTGAATGTAGGTGGTGTATTCTGCAATTGTCAATCAAAGCGGAATCTTGCTGATAAAAGTACAAACTACATAATGGGTAGTATACATTCAACCTGTTCACAGAATTCGCCGACAAACACTGAACTGGAGGAACGTGACAAACATGACAATTATCCTCTCGAATCGGTTAGTTTAATTGATTCAATCGGGAATTTGAATTGCAATGCGAAAATGTCGGAACAAATTTTCATCACGTCTCATTTAATGACAGGGGAGACAGGAAATTACCAAGCTGAAGTGTTGCTGGAGAAAGTAGTGGTGATGGTGAATTAAAACTTTACATCCTTCAGGCAATAATGTATTCAACAGGAAATGCGATTTACTTTTTGTACCAAAAACCACTGTTTGACTGAAAGTACGGTTGTGCCTTTCCCTCCCGACTTTAATGCCAAGCAAACTTTTGAAATGACGAGTAGTATTTAATCGTATGAAAGAAAAGATGGAAAATAGAAAGCCAGACATGACTCAAATAAGCAATGGTTGTTTATTTATTGTGCATTATTGACTTTGCTCTTTTACAAATATTTAAATTAAATTCTTTCCTGCCTCCCGAATGAGGTCATGTGGTGTCATTCACAATCTTGCCTAACATAAAGTTTACGTTGTTCTTTTCTGCATCGTGCACAAATGCAAATAAAGCTCCAGCCAGACCCCTTTGCTTTCATTTTAGCTTTGGGGCAAGTCCACCTCTTACTTTCTCCTACTTCCTCAAACATAACTTTACTATTATCCTAATTGCAAAGTAATGTGATTCGACCTTTTAAACATTTTAAGCACTAATGTCTTCCAGATTGGATTGCAAGTGAGGTAACTTTAACTTTTAATTCACATTAGTGGACGAAAAATAATGAATGACAAGACGACCAAGAGTCTCGGTTTGCATAAACACTGAAAAGAAAATCTAGCCGAAAGCAACTTACTGCTTTGAGAGACAACAGATTTAATTTTTGTTGTTTTCATTATGTCTTCTATTAATGCTCTTTTTGAGATTCCTGTGCCCGTCCCATCCAATCTCCCTTCTTCGCTTTCTTCCAGTCGAATCCTTCTTTTGTTAGAGAATTTGATTTCAATTCAAGTTTGTTTTTTTGCGTTTAGCATTGAATTAATTTTAGATAGATGTTTTTGTTTTTATGGAAAAAGTTGGTTGTGGTTTCCATCGAATGTCATGCCGTTGACTGGAACTTATTCATTACTGAAATGAAAATGATTATTTTGAAGTCTTTGTCATCCTTTCTTCAAGTTTCAAATTTCATCAATTCAGAATCCAGGTCACATCCGTCCGTCCACCAATTGATCCAGCTTACTTATTTACTTTTTTTGAGAAGGAATCTCATGTAATTCACGGTTTTGATTGAAGCCACCTTTGATCTTGTAGCGTTTCTTTGCTGTTATCTTCTGAATCCAATAATAGTTTCAGTAAATACTACAGCAGTAAGTACAACCTCTTTTTTCATTTGTAGCAATCCAATACACAACAACGAAAATGAAAGAAAAAGTACCATTCAACATTACCTCTTTCTACAATGATTGCTTTCACCCATAACAAAAACCTAGAGTTACAACAGAGTGCTACAGAAAAGTCACAAGACGTTAGACGGAACGACGACGCTTCAGAACTATGATTAAAAAGTACTTATCACAGATTTAGTTCCTCCTTTCAAAGAGAAAATGGGCACTCGAGGGGAAAAAGAACAAAGAAAGCAGAGATGCTCCTTGTCTTATTAGCTCAGCTCCTAGACAATACTAATTGCACAGATTGAAGGAAATTATAATTAACCTACCACCGCACAGTACATCACTTACTTTAGCACAATAGGAGATGACTCCATGCGGATGGAATGACTGAAGTAAGATGATCATTCGCCTGGTGAAAGTTGGTGACATCTTCAGGTCGACAAATCAAAGTAATTGTACCACATTGGTTACCTTAGTTAGATTATGGATGGGTGGATAATTTTGAATGATTATCTCACACAAGTGCACAAATATAATCCTTCGCTCATCCAATTTCATTTCTTCCTGTTGAACCATGCAGAAAGGAGTCATGATCCTATGAGTACAAAAGCAGGGTTGTCGAGACTACAATTTAGGCCATCGCTTTCTCCCATTTTGGTACATTTGCTTGCTTCTTTATTATGAGGAAAGACTGTGTTTTACATCCGAAGGGAGAAATAGTAGTGTAAATTATGCAACGGTTGCGAAAAAGCAATTTTCGGTGTTCCCTACTTTCTCCCCTTGTCATTCCGGGATGCAATATGATTATTATTCTGAATGGATGTCATTTGAGTTGATTTGCCTGGTGTCAGCAGCGTCATCCGCAGTTGGAAATAGGCAGGTGTACCGATGGATGAATACAGAGCTTTTAGAATGATGAGGCATTGCACCAAACCTCACTAATGTGATTGGGAAAGTGCCAAGAATTCCATTATTTGGAAAACATCAAAAACACAGCAGTTTTTAATTTAGGAATAAATGGCACAGGTGTCGAAATATGGAATCCCTTGAATTGTCAGTCAATAAACGTAAATACAGATGAATACTCGTACAATAGATGATTGATGCTTTTCTTGCTAAAAAAGTGAAATATTGAATGGCCTTTCTTTTAGTAAAATATTATTGGTTTTCAGAAAGAAAAATCTAACGAATGTAACCATTATGCCCGAGATTTCTTCGTTCATATGTGTCGCTTACACCACCTTTGCAGAGACTTTCAGAGGCTTCTTGGTGGACTTCAATTGGAATTAAACATTAGCGAACAGGTGAAAGAGGCTGGAGTGAAAGTTGGGGGAGAAAGAGACACTGCAGTTACTTTCCCTTCCATCCCACTTTCTCTCCCGGTTCAACTTCGGACTTACTTTTGGGAATTGCTAATTGAGGGCAAGGTGTAATTACTGACAGGACTAAGTACACTATCAAATAACATTATTCTTGCATAGTCAAAGCATGACAGGGAACCTAATAAAGGAATGGATGAGTCAAGCAGACACACCGTGACTCCGATTTGGTGAAAAAGTGGCATTGGAATAGAGCATACGAGATAAGAATCGACGTCGGCTTTCTCATGCATGTCTGTTCAAATTATGCCATCAAGCGGAAAAAGTACATCAGAGTTAGTAAAATTATAGAACAACACATTTTGCTTCAGAATTATCATATGACACTAGTGTATAGTGTACAAGTAAATGTTTACAAAAATTGTATTTCTTCGAATAGCGAACCTACACCAGAGAAAATTTAGACTTGCGACAAATGAATCCGTTATTGCGCCTATATTTCTTCCTGCTGCCCCTTGGGGACACTACATTTTTCCTGGTTTCAATTCTTTCTGCTCCACGTTTCGCTCTTTCGAAGGCAACAACTCCATAAAATCCTTGGTGTCTTTGCTTATTCGTATTTAAAGTGTTTCTGTACTGTCACTTCAACTGTGCTTCCTTTTCCTTTACAGTGACTTAAAATCAAACAAACTCAAATGGGCATTTGATAGGTGACACAGCATGCTTCCGTCCCACTCTCTGGTGTTGACACATATGTCAGGACATTAATCATTATTAAAGTCTCCTTAAACAGAAAACCCAATTCACTTCCACTCCACTCTCGGATATAAATCCTTAATGTCCACACATTTCGTGACATGTTTATATGACACATGACTTGGTGCATTCAAATTGAGGAAGAAGGAATAATCAACGAAGTTAAGAGTTCGTTATGTCACCATCCACATGTAAATCTTGCTTCTGCCACAACAATCAGTCACGAAAAGTGAACCTAAATGCCAAGGAGAAAGTACAAAGCTTAACGTTTTCTTTTGTTATTTAAGCCTGCCTGCTTCGAAATCAATTGGAAGTCTTAATTCTTTTACAGACACGGGTTAGCCTCCTCATCCATTGCCGGGCTTTGTGCGCCTATACCCCGAACTTCAGACGTCATGTGGACATTTTTATTATGCCACTTACTTCTTCATTGTTATCTCTGATAGGGTTCACCCGCAAAAATTAACTTCCTTCAGCGTCCTCCAACCGAGTTTAACTCGCACTTTGAAAAAGCTGAATGAATAGGAGAAATATAGAACGAGTGGTGAACCTATCATTCATTTCAATACTTTTTACTTTACTCTTGCTTTCCTTCCTCCATTTCCGCCAGATTATACGAGCTCCACGAATTCACTTTCACTTGCCAAGAATAGAAGAAATCACGAAGAAGTAGATAATTGTATGACTTGACTTTCGTCAGCTTATAATCTTCCTGGTGCAACGTAAAAGAACAATTGTGTCAATATGCTGTGAGATTCTTTACCTAGAGCTTTAGTCAAGATTGCTGCTACATCGCAATGTTCAAATTACATCTATCATAGCATCACATAACTTGGATTCAGCAGGTCGTAAAACTGGTGAAAATAGTTCTGCACTAGCTTCCTTTGTTTGCTAAGTTAATCCAATTTTTGGAAAGTTTGGTAGAAAAGCTTGCTTTTCCTAAGACGGAGGAGACCAGGAGAGATAATAGAAAGAAAGTCTTTCGCACTTGACGACGCTATGTTACCAACCAACATTCATTTGACACATGGTTGCTGGAGTGATGCACTTAATTACAGACAGCTTGGGCCATTGGTGAAAGAAGCGTGCTCTACTTTTCTTTACTTTTCTCACTCTCAAGAATTCCTTTTCCGCTTAAGCATACACAACACGTACAAGTGACATACATGAATGAGGGCGTAAATCCTCCAGGTCAAATTAGACAATAAATTTCCAACAAATCTCAACAACTTGATAATTAATTAAATGTGACTAAGCATCCCTTTTCTACTTTCTCCTTTCCCTTCACGCCTCCATGTGGGTCGGTGGGACCTAAAGTCTGTCAGACGGCTTGAGAAACTAAAACAGTGGTGAAAGTTTGGCCTGTCTTTTTCATCCAAGTCACACATCAAGTTTTTTAATCATCAACTTAGTTTCCTCCATCACGGGATTTGAGTATTTAATCTTGCATACTTTGAAAAATTAAATTTTATTCAAAGCTTGTTTTCATTTTTCTTTTTGGCAAGTGGTTTGAGCACCTGGGTAAATTAGGCCCAAATGTGCAAAAAAAAGTTGTAACTTCTTTCTACTTGTAGCACTTCTTTCTTTCTACTTCTTTCTTCCAAATATTAAAAATACCATACGTTGTGTAATATAATCTTATTAACAACTTGACGCTTAAACAAACATTTTCCTTAAAAAGTTTAAAAAACAACTTGACTTCGTGGGTAATGTTCAAGCCAGAAAGTTTTAGAGTGGAACTAGAGTTGACAAAGAGACAGAACCAATTTGCTAGATTATAAATCTTGTTTTCACCATGACTCCATTTCCCACAAGTAATTTTTCACTTTTCCCACAAGTTATATGCAAACAAGTAAAACTCGAAGCAAAAAAGAAATGTCTGAATAGTAGCACACGCATCAATTTTTCCCTTATCTCTCAGAAATGTGTTACTGGCAGAGTTGAAAGTAATTTCTGTAATTGCATGGACGAGCCAGGGATTTTAAAATTAAATCATGGTTTTCAGGTAAACTTA